>PVJH01008189.1:59052-87139 GCA_004026705.1 Nesogale talazaci | reverse complement strand
GGCTCTGGTGACGTCGGGCGGGGTGCGCAGGCGCACTGGGGGCGGCGCGGGGCGGAGGGGCGGGGCTTACGCGCTCCCCGAGGGCTTTCCGAGCAGAGATCCGCAGGTCCAGGAGACGCCATGTGGGCCTCAGGTGGCCGCGCCGGTGGGGGGACCCGCCAAGGGGAGGACTGCCAAGGCACGGGCCAGGCCGAGGGCCAGGGCGGTCATCGAGGAGGCGAGGACACCGGTGACCACAGTGGCCGTGAAGACCTCCGAGGCCCGGGCTGCGTGGCCGGCGCTGGCGGGCAGGCGGACCCGGATGGGGCCCTGGGCTGCCACCAGGAGCTGCCCCTGGCTGTTGCCCTTGAAGACCAGCTGGGCCCTGGGATCCCTGGATGCCCACATGGCGACGAGGCGGTGGATATGGCAGACCCTCCCTCCCCGCCGGCAGCGCAGGCCCAGGCGGCAGCAGGGCCGGTTGGAGATGCGGGGCCCGCCCTTCGACGGCCACTGAACCGCATTCTCGACTTCACTATCATCGTCCCCTTCCAGTCGCCTCTGGAGGCGGAGAAGGCCCGCCGTATCCTGACCCCCCTTTTACCGAGCTACCGAGCCCAGGTGCACATGGACCTCACGGTTCAGGGCAGCGTCCTGACGGCCCGGTGGACGGAGGCAGACGCCCTCGTGCTGCGAATCTCCACCAACTGCTTCCTGGAACAGCTGAGCCTGGTGAAACGCCATCTTGGTACCTTGATACCCCCAGACCAGCGAGACCCTGGAGAGCCGTAGGAGGCGGATGCCTAAGCGGCCCCCTCCCGTCGCACCCAGCGTTTCTTTCCCAGAGCACTGAATGTTTAACGCCTTGGCCACGACGACTTGTTCGCCTGAATTAGACCTGGAGGGCTCAGGACCCCCTGCTTTGGGGGGGGGGGGCCGGGAAAGGGGTGCTTCGATGTTTGTCACTGCAGAAAGTAAAATGGAGTTGCAACATCTCATCCTGATATGCGAGGGGAGGTTCCAGGACTCAGGTTCCCAATTGATTCAGTGCAATGGAGGACAACTTGGACTACCAAAGTTCATTTTCTCCCCCTAACTTGTGTTCTGTCATCCAGCATGCACTCCTGCAAACGGTTTGGAATTGAATTTTTGCCTTTTATACTTGCATATAGGAGATAAGACACCTATGTACCGAGTGTAACGTTTTCATGAGGTGACAATTAAAATTTTCTTGTGCACATTGGAGAAAAAAAAAAAACTGTTACCATGCTCTTTGTCTGCCTGATACTAGGCTGTTCAACTAGCCTCGTCTGTGGTCTGGAGTGGGGGTGGGGGTGGGGGTGGTGGGTGGTTCACTGGGCACTCAAGCCATGTCACGCCCCTGGGTTTCTGCTATCACCAAGGGCACTCTACAGATCCGGGTGTTAAGAATTTAGGCACTGATACTTTCCTTCCACGAGGTTTGGAATTTCTTGTTTATAGAGACTGTGGGAGTAGAGATCGTCCTCTTTCTCCCACGGAACCTCTGGTGGTTTTGAAATGTTGACCTTGAGGTGAGTAGTCCATCCTGCAACCCACTCCACCCTCCAGGAGCCCATCGTCCTTGCTCAGTAAAGGGCCCGGTGAATGAACAAGGGGCTCTGAATGAAGGCTCTAGCAGCAGCAGCAGCAACAAGAAGGAGACAGACGAATCCTGGAAAGGGAAGTCTGGCCTCGCTATACCATATTCAGCGTGGTCTCCCCAGGGATGGGTCCTGTGGACCTTCGGCCCC
Source organism: Nesogale talazaci (assembly GCA_004026705.1). Taxonomy (NCBI): domain Eukaryota; kingdom Metazoa; phylum Chordata; class Mammalia; order Afrosoricida; family Tenrecidae; genus Nesogale; species Nesogale talazaci. The sequence continues at coordinate 85,388 of PVJH01008189.1, read as the reverse complement.
CACCTCCGTTTGCCCTTCACTGCCCAATAGATTCTGAAGAAGGCTGTGCCATCTACCTGGCTTCTGGCAGGAATCTCTCCTCCTCTCTTGGTATGCCTATTGCAGGACGGGCACATCTGGTGGGACTTCACCCTGGAGAAAGCCTGGCCATGGGCATGGGGTGAGTAACGTTAGGGCCTGAAGTTGAGTGCCTCTGCGGAAGAGATCAGTGCAGAGGAAGGGAGCCAGGGGTTGGGAGCCGGTTCCCTTGGGAAGGGAGAGGCGGGAGGAGGTGTCGACATCAAGCGGATTAAAGTCCATCCTGGGTTGACGTTGCGTAGGTGGCTTATGGGCCAGTGGCAGGAGTGTGTGGGTGTATAGTGGTGAGTGAGGGAGTGAGGGAGTGTGGGTGGGTGTAGGAAGGAAGGGTGTGGGGGTGTGGGTGTCACCCTGAGGGTAGGAGTGCCAGTGACTCACAGGGCCAGCTTCATAGCAGTTGACTGCTTGACAGGCTCCCTTCCCTGTGAGAGCTGGAGAAAGGATGTGAAGCAGGGAAGCTTGGACCACATGCCCTTGGCTTAGAAGTGCTAACACGGTGGGGTGGAGGTAGCACTCAGGTTATGGCTTACCATCGAGGGACAGACTAGGGGCAGGGACGCAGGACCTCAGGAGGGGCCAGGAAAAGCCACGCAGAAACCTTTTGCAGGAATGTTTCCCTGTCGTGGTTGCTCCTTCCCAGGGGCCATCCTCCTTCACACCAGGCATTAGGGTCCCTGCCTAGTCTCCCACAGAGGCTGAAAAATCGGAGCCCAGGCCCAGGCGGTCAGCGCCTGTTACCCACCGACCCCCTGAGGGGTCCCAGCACCGGAGCACCCCAGGAGGGGTGAAGGCCATCCGTTTGTTTTTCCAGAGTTTGACCTTTGGGCAAAACTACCCCCACCCCCTACCCCCAAACGTGCGAGTTTAAGTGAGAGCGATTTATCAGTCCCTTTGAAATGCAGAAGCAGCTTGGGAAACTCCCTTTGATAGGCAGCTTGGAAACGGGGGTGGGGGGTCCACTTAAAACCTGGGTTAATTCTCTGGCTTTCCTGGAGGCAGAGAAAGGGAAGGGGAAAAGCCCGGGCCGGTGGGCCGGTCATTAAGTCTGGGAGGATTGTAAAGACCCGGGCAGGTTCGTGGAGGCAAAGCGGCCCTGGGAAAGCTCCCCGGCCCCTCCAGCTTTAATCCCGGTTCCCACCCAGACAGATGAGACGCGACGGGGGCGGGCAGGACCAGAGAGGCTTGGGAGGAAGGAGAGGCGGTTACCAGGGCAACGGGGCGAGTGGCCGGGAAGGAGAAAGCCACGGGCTAACTTGGCAATTTCCTGAAAGGAGCCGAGAATTCCAGTGAGTGTGTTCCATTCAAGGCCCCCCACCCCGGGGGTGGGGGGTGGGTGGGGGTAGGCTGCCGCCCCTCCACAGAAGCCAGGGGGTACAGCATGCCCACCACCTCTGGGGTTCTGCTGGGGGGGGGGCCTCCATTGCCCTGGTGGTGATCTTCCTCACAAAGGGGCACACGACAAGACCGGTAGTGCTCCCCAACTTTTCATGCAGGGACTCACCCATCGCCACCCCCAGGGAGGAAAAGCAGAGGAGGGGTGCAGCAGGCTCCAGGGGCCCCTGGGTGACAGGCGGGCAGGTGGGCCTGTATCCTGGGCTTTTAAGGGAGTTCGTTCCCTTTCAGCCTATCCTAGTCCCCTATTCCTGGACAGAGGGTTCCCATTTGGGGCTGGGGACAATCCCAGCAGGACTCACTGAAGAACACACATCAGTTGATGGCTGGCTGGCTGCCGCCGCCTCCTCCACACAGCTGCTGCTGCCTGACCCGTGCCAGCTTGTGTGTGTGGCTTGGCACTGCCCACCTGAGCACCCCTGCTCCACCCCGTGGTTTGGGGTCTGGAGGACAGGTTGCTAGGTGGGGCATGTGGGATGAGAAAGAAAGGGCTTTGGAGCAATGGGAGAGACAGAGGCACCCTGACCCCTCAGCCTTCCCCAGAGCTTGGGTGCTGGGTTCCAGGAGCCAGTCTCTGCAGCAGCTCACAGGCTTGTCACCCCCCACAAGTGGGACTCTGGTTTCGGGGGTCCGGTGGGCCAGTGACAGCAGCTTTGGCTGAAGCCCCTCTCACAGGAGGCCTTCAGGAACTCACACCTGTTTGGTTGAATTTCACCCCCCACTTCTGACTCCCGTATCAGAACCACTCACTTACAATCTAATTCTTCAATCCAATATCTTGCTTGAAGCTCCTCCGACCTGGGGAAACTGAGTGCAAGACCCCAGCCCCCACCCCCAGGTCCCTGCAGTGTTTCCTGTTGTCCCACTCCACTCCCCCACCCCCAACTGGGGCCCCATGGAGCCACTTCTGATGTCTCTACTACTTTCTCCTTCTCTGGGGTGAGGGGGGGGACACAAGGTCAAGGGCTCCCCTGGGGAAGGTTCCTGCTGTGTGGCCTCTCACCTGTCATCCTCACCCCATGCCCACCCCACTCCCCAGCTTTTCCCCAGAATGAAGGCAGCAGGCACCAACTGGGCTCTCTCCGGAAGGCCTCGGCAGAGTCGCCATGTTCTTCTCTCCCTGACTGCAGGGAAAGTGGGCTTGGGAAAAGGGGAGGGGGTGTGGGTTGGGGGGGCTGCAAAATGCCTTCTTGAAAGCAGAGTCTAGGAGGATTACGCATGGGGGTTGAGGCCAGCAGAGGCCCCAGAGGTGGATGGTTGTGGGAACCCAGAGGTCCAGCAGAGGCCCCAGAGGTGGATGGTGGTGGGGACCAGGCAGGGGAGACAAGGCAGACTTGGAGGGTTGGGGGCTGGGGGGCTAATGTCAACACCAATCTCTGGTCAATGCAAAAGGGAGGGCCCTAAAGTGTTACTGAAACCAACTTGGGGGGTGGGGGTGGGGAGAGAGAGAACACACCCAGGGGGAGCTCACAGTAGGCTAGTGTCAGAAAGGGTCACATTCCTGGTCACCCCAAGCCAGTCCTCTACTCAAACCGCTTTCACATTCACCCCTGCCCCCAGCCGGCCGGCCTGTTGGGCCGCGGGCTCTCTGTTCCCTCCACGGAGCCGCCTTCCCTCCTCTCCGAAGCTGCTGCAAACACCTGCTTTCGATTAATGCCCGCAGCCCCCTGTGCTTGCTCCTCAGCCCCCCAACCCAGTGGAGGCAAGCTCAGCATCAGGGTTAACCCTATGTGGCTGGGTCTTTCCTCCCTTCCCCTTCCCCCTCCCCACCAGGGCAGAGATCCAGTCCCCACATGGGGTGTGCTCAGAGTGGGGAGGAGGGGGGAGCAGGGAAGGGTTCTGACTGGCTGAGCGAGGGTCTGCAGGTTTCATGGTGGGTCGTTCATCTGAGTTTTCAGCCGGGTCTTCTGGCCTGCCCCTCAGCTTCTCTGAAGACCCCACTCTGTCTTTCTCTTTAAGAAAAAGCCTTTTTATTTACATGTCTACAAACATGTTTTGCTATAAAATGTATTCCATTAAAGATTATATAGTGCTTGCTTTCCACATGTCTGCACAGTTGAAGGAGTTCTAAATTGAATCTCAGAAATAAGGCCTTCCCCACTACCTTCCCAATCCCCTGAGAACCCCCCAAAATGCTGGCCGCCTGACAGTTACAATCGTTGACTTTTCTTTCTATCTTTTTCCGTGTGTGCTCATACGTCGTTTTTTTGGGAATGTGCAGGTTTCGAACTTCAGATTAACGCGTTAAACTTGCTTACGAGGGCTGAACCCTGGTGGCGTAGTGGTTGTGTGCGGGACTGCAGCCCACAGAGTTGATGGTTCAAATCCAGCAGTAGCTCTCCAGGAATAGGAGCAAGGCTGGTCTTCCTTCTACCACCAGGGCAGCGATGCCACAAACAAACAAAAAACACTTGCTTACGAGTTGTGAGATCTCTTTGGGTAGGTGGGGGTTGCTAGAGTAGATTTGTTTTCACTAAAAAAACAAAAAGACCCAACCCAACCTGTCGTTGCAGCGTTGATTCTGACTCGAGGGCTCTGAGTGAGATGGCTGTCCTGTTCTGAACGGGATCCTTTTGACGTTCTAAGAGAAACTGCCAAGAAGCCTGGTGTCTTTTAAGTCCTGCCCCAGCCTATCAAAATGCCTTGACCATCAGAAGACCCAAAGCAAACAAGCATTTCCATACAAACCAGGAGGTTCTGGATGGAGACCCCAAAGCCACCTGTAGACAATTGGACATTCCCTCACAAGGGGTTACAAGGAAGGGATGAGCGATACAGGGTGCAGGAAGTCAACCAACTTAACACACAACATTCCTCTAGATCTTTAATGCCTCCCCTTCCCCGCCCCTCTGCCACTCTCATGACCCCAGTTCTTACAGATCTGACTAGACCAGAGCATGTACACTGGTAGAGGTAAGAGCTCTTGACACGCAGAATCCAGGACAGATAAACCTCTCAGGACCAATAATGAGAGCAGCGATATCATGAGGGTAGGAATAAGCTGGGGGACGGGAGGAGACGAGGAAAAAGGGGTAACTGATCACAATGGTCAATGTACACACACACACACAAACACCATGGGATAGACAACAGAAACAGTGGATGGTGTAAAATATGAAAATAAAAATGATTTATAAATTATCAAGGGTTCACGAGGGTGGAAGGGTGGGAAAAGGAGAGGACAAAATAGCTGATACCAAGGGCTCAAGTAGAAAGTCTTTTGAAACAATGATGGCAACTTATATACAAATGTGCTTGATACAATTGATGTATGGATTGTTATGAGATGTAGGCACTCCTCCCCAATAAAATGATGGATTAAAAAAAGGTCTGTCATCCACTCCATGACCCCACGTTTTTTTTTTTTAAAGCACTACATTTAGTTGGGTGATGAGGAAAAGCAGGGGTGGTATACCCCAAACTCACGGTCCTTGGTCTGTGCCCACTCATAGAGAGTATATGGCCGTGAATGTCCGAGCCTGGGACTCTCTGTGGGAATAGAAAGACTTTCCTTTCTCCCCAGGAACAGCTGGTGGTGTAGAATTTCAGGCCATGCCATCGTGATCTAGAAATGACCCTCCCAAACGCCCCTTCTTCTCATCGTACAACTGTGACTAGACATACAACTCCAATACAGACATTTCCCCCACGCCGTCGCCAGTTGTCAAGTGGTCATGGCTGGAGGCCACTGAGCTGAGTTGGTGCCAACACGTGGTGGCAGAGCAGACCTGCCTGTGGGAGTTCCTCGGCTGTCACAGGTGGGGGTGGAGCACCAGGTCTTTCCCCCACAGTGTCCATGGGGAGGTTGTACCCCTGATGTTGCGGTCCACAGCTGACTCTGTATCCACTGTGCCCAAGCCTTCCTCCATAGGTAATAATGGTTCAGTTTCTTTTGTCCCTCCTGGACAGAAAAGAATTTCAGCATCTTCTTCTTTTCTTCTTTTGATTGAAGGCCAGTGTGGAATCCTTGCCATGACACAGTCCCTCTTTGTTCCTCTTAATGGCAGTATATTAATCCATTGTGTGTGTGTGTGTGTGTGTGTGTGTGTTGGTAGGGAAATTCTTAGCATGTGTTAATGGCCATTAACATTTTGCCAAATTTTTTTTTTGGGGGGGCATCATTGTGCTCAGGTGGTGGGAGTAGGAGGCCCAGCCTTTGCTCTGTGGAGCTGGAATTGAACCTCCATCCCAGTGGGCCGCAGTCCCGCGCACAACCACTACGCCACCGGGGCTCAGCCCCTGCCTAAATTGTTTTAATAGCCCATCCTTTTCCTTGGATTCTATTCTCTGTATTCCTACTCAAGCTCCTATACATCTGGCAGAACCCAGTTCCAATTTCACTTCCTCTGTGAAGCCTTCTCTGATTGCCCCAAGGAGAAAGAGGCCCCCTCTGCCATACTAGCCCTGTTCCAAAACCAAGCCCAAAGCACTGCCATCAGGTCATTCCCACTCCTCGACAACCACACTACCCTGTTCCTCCATCTCCTTCAGGCATCTGTTCTCCCTTCTGGACTTTCCTGTGAGTGCTTTTGTCCTTTAATTTAGTTTTGTTCTCCCTTGTGCGAAAACGCATCCGCCAGAGACTGACAGTTGCCTATGAGCCCTCCACCTTACCTCCAGGCAGTGTTGAACCACCCAGGACTGGCCAGGACCTAGATTCAGATTTGTCTTGGGAGGGGAGCCCAGTATATAATCAGGCAATTTTCCCCGGTGGCTCAAAACCCCAGACCATCTTGCTCCCAAAAGTCACTTTTCCCTTGGTCACTCTTTGCTTTGTCAGGCCACAGACTCTTTCCATATTCAGAAGTCATACTTAATGTCGCCTCCTGCAGCATCAGATCTGAGAAGTTGGGGCCACTGCTCATGAGTGGACTGTGGGGCCTGGCAGCCTTGCTCTGATACTTGCTTCTTCTTCTTCTTCTTCTTCTTCTTCTTCTTCTTCTTCTTCTTCTTCTCCTTCTTCTTCTTCTCTTTTTTAAAAAATTAACTTAATTTAATTTTTTCCAACAGCTTAATTGGCATGTAAGTTACATAGCATACAATTCAATCGCTCAATCATATCAAGGGGGGTTGTACAATCACCATCACATGTACCTTAGAGCCTCCACTCCCACAGTTAAATAGCCTTTAAACTGAGTTGTGTAATCAGTTCCAGTGCTCCCCCTTCCCCCTTCATGATTTACTCCCCAAATCCCCTTTCACTTCTTACTGCCCACCCCAACCCCTGCACGTCCTTGTATCAGTTATTATCCTCATACAGCGACTCCTGCTGTGGGTCACAGCTGGGAAACCCAACAGAAAACAAAGGAAAACAGAGTGCACTAAGGTGGTAAGGAAAGCTCATTTTAGCATAAGGACAAAAATACAGATAATGCCTTCCTCTGGGAGCTCTACGGAAGGGTGCTTGACAGCGCCGCCACCAGGCGAGGAGGGGGTGGTTGAAGATGAGGGTCATGGGCTGAGCGTTGAACCCATGTCTCCACAGAGAACTCTCCCACGGACCCTCCACCGTCCCCGGCCATGGATTCCTAGAAAATCAGACCTTGAGAGGCCCCGAGATCTTGGCCTTGGCAGAAGACACCCCACCTCTCAGCTCACTCAGAATGGGGTTTGCTAGAGGTTCACCGCCTTCCCCTCCTGCTGAAAGCTTTCTGCGCCAGGACTGATTTCACAGAGGCTAAGGGGCGTCGTCAGCAAGCCAGTCCCGCCATTGCCAGCCTGTGACTTCCTCCTCTGACCGGGGACTGTGTGACAGATGAATCAGCTGCGTGAAAGGTGCCGTTGCAGGCACGATGCCCCACAGCCTGGAAGACTCCGACCTTGTCAGCTTTGCACTGCCAAAGAGGTCTTCAGGGGAGCTCAGGGACTGGAGAAAGACCTGGTCCTCTGGGTGCCTGTTGACTGCAGGCTTGCAAGGCCATCACCTCCGCAACTGCGGCTGGGGAGGAAAGGGAAGCTTCTCTGCTAGGAGCACCCCCAGCTTCTGGGGTAAGCCTAAAGGTGGGCCTGCCTCCCCACTCCCACCCCCGTGACTCCGCTGTGGCTGCTACTAACTACAAAGGGAAATTCATAGGGAGGGTGGCACCGCCAGAGCCTGATCCCCTGTGCTGTGAGGTCCGAGGGCCGGATCTGTCAGCCGCGGGCCCACAGAGTCCGTCTGCCTGCGTTGACCCTGCTGACGTCATCTCGCGTGGCTTCTCTGAAGGGTCTGACCACGAGGGAGACAGACGCCCTGCCCGCAGATACATCACACAGTTGTGGCTGACATGAGAAGAACCCCCACCAGTCAGTCAGTTTGGGCACTAGGCTTGATACGAATTAGGTCTTGGGACGCCGGCACTCACAGTTTCTGCGCTGTGGGACACTCTTTGTCCTCTTCTTTTCCCAGTAAGCAGGAATGTCTGACAGGGTAAATTCCACATGCCCTCATGGAATTTTCATGACTATTAGGTTACTAAGGGGACGATCCTCGATTGATAAGCATCTGGGAAATGCTAGTGTTCGCACAGTTTGTGCGTGTCTGTATTTCTTATTGTATTTGTTCCGCTGTCCCCCCCCTTCGACTCGCCCACCCAAGGAAACTCAAGAAATGACCTGTCTCAGAAAATAGAAAAGGTGGTTGAGTCTTCGCAAGGCTGTAAACTCCTCAAAGAACCAGACTCTAGCTGCACTGCTCGCCACTGCATTCCCAGTGCAAGCACGCATTCTGACTGTTAGGGGCCATTCAGTCGGTTCCAACTCATAAGGGGCCTGTAGGCTCCAGCCCAGAGCGACCCCACTGACGCTCTCTATGGCCTTCTCACAGCGGTTGCCCGGGGCGAGCCATTGTTGCGGTCTTTGCATCCATCTAGCTCCTTGGGCCAATCACCTCCTTTCCACGGGTGCTCTGCTTTTGCTACCATCATGTCCTCCAGAGACTGGCTGCTCCAGAGAACCTGATGTACCCGAGAGGAAGTCTGCCGAGGAGCATTCTGCCTGTACTTCTTCCGAGACCTCGTTCTCTGGCAGCACGTGGTATATCCAGTATATACATATTTACAACATCACAATTCAAAGGCTCCTCTTGACAGCTGGAAAATCTTGAGGCTGAGTCCTGGTGATACAGCAGTTCAGCACTTGCTGACTACCCCAAGGTTAGAGGTTCTAACCCACTCAGAGGCTCCCCAGGAGCGAGACCAGGCGATCTGTTTCTATAGAGATGAGAGCCCAGCAGCCCCCGTTGCCCGGGACAGCTATGAGTTGGCACTGACTTGGCAGCAACGACAGCAGCAGATCTTGGAGAGAGAGAGAAAGACACAGAGAGTCCGCTTGAGTCGTCTGAGATGAGGAGAGTCCTGGCTTTCTGAGATTCCTCTGTAGCAAACGGGATGATGTTTTCAATAAGGATCTTTTGGGTGGGTTTGGATGTCAGCTCCCTCAGGGCAAACAGCAGGCGGGGTAGACAGGAATTGCGAAGCGTAGAACTGGCATGGGGACTATGCCTGAGATAGGATGGGTAGGGCCCAGCAGTAGGAAAGTGTTTATGGCTATTAAGCCTCTGGCTTTGATAAAGTACCACCTTCCCACAGCAATTGATAGGGAGACTGGCTTGGTCCTAGGGGCTGGGAAGTTCTCTGGCCCATAACTTTCTAAGACCCTAAGTGAGAATTTGTGCTCTTGAAAAGAGCCCCCTCCTACTCTTACCCTAGAGAATTGGACTGGATCATCAGGGCGGGGGAGGGGGGGTGAAGGCTCACTTAGAAGAGACTCCCGAGAGACGGGAGACCACATGGCTCCTTCTGTGCAGGCCTCTGTTCTTTTCAGAGAAGGCTTTCTGCTATTGTTTTGGTCAGCTAGGTACAGAAAGCATCCCTTTGTGTGGTCAACCGGATCAGAATGTTAGCAGGAGGGAAATTATGATTCTCCAAGGGCATGAAGGACTGCAGCTGTCAGTATGATTTGCAACTGGTAAAGAAAATCCCAAACCTCACAACAGGACCCCTCGATTACACCACAGCCACTGGAGGTGCGATGGACGTTGCCAAAGGTTTTATCTTGTGAGGACCCACAATCAATGCTCTTGAAAGCAGTGCTCAAGAGAGCCGCAGCACACACTGCAAGGTGTTGAAGAGCAAGGAGGCCCTGGGGGGATGAAGGTGCGTCTGATCCTGGCCATCAATTGCCTCCTATGTGTGAGAGTTGGACATTGAATAGGGAAACCAAAGAAGCCTTCGAATTACGGTGCTGGCGAAGGATGCTGAAAATATCCAGGACTGCCAAGAGAATGCGCAGATCCATCTTGGAAAAGATAGCCCGCATGCTCTTTGGAACCAAGGATGACAAGACTTTGTCTCATGCCCATTCAGGAATGTTATCGCAAGTGACCTGTCCCTGGAGGAAGTCATCATGCTTGAAGTGGGAAAGAGAAGAAGCCCTTCCACAAGATGGACTCACCCACTGACTGCAACAAGGGGCTCCCACGTCCCCCATGAGAGGATGGTGCGGGACTGGCGATGCTTGGCTCCGTTGGGCATAAGGGCTCTATGGGTCAGAGCTGACTCCCTGGAATGGACCACCCCTCCTAAGTCCTGGGACTGAGGGCCATGAAACAAAGCACATGGAAGAAATGCGGAGAACCACGAAACCAAGAACATGGCAGGGACAGAACAAGTTCCAGATCCTCAGTTGGCCATGCCTCCGTTTCTCTGCCAGGAGCCTACCGCATCAGAAAAGTCCCTGAAGTTCTCAGCAGCTTTGACCAACCGGTCCTTTTTTTTTATCTCAGTGCTTCAGACTTCCACAGAGATAGAAGTCCTTCGTCTGCATAAATCCTTGCAGATAGAGTGTGGCGGGGCCCAAGGCAGTGCTGGTTTGGCTGAGATCATCAGAACAGCCTTCCGAGCGAGGGTGACCTGATCAAGGAATTCCCAAGGAACTGGCATGGGTTGTCACAAGTCACCTGTGGTATGAGTCACTCGTCCTTCTCAACCCCGCACAGGACGTGGTCACTATCCTGGTCCCCTCTTGGGGAACATTTCTTCTCTCTTCGGGACTACTCTCCTCCCCCCATTGCTTTTTGCCCCCGGGAGTTGGAAGATTTCCGTGCCACATCGCTGCAAGACTTTGAGACCTGGAAGATCTCACAGAGCCACGTTTCTGCAAACCAGGCCTGCCTGCTGTGAAGATGTTTTCTTTTAAAGATAAGTTGGGGAGAGGGGTAGATGAGCTCTGAGAAGTTACGCCTGTTTCTTCTTTATTTTTCTTTCCCCCTCTGGGGCTGAGAGACTAGCTTTTTTCTTTTCTTTTCTTTCTTTTTTTTTTTACAGTGCATTTTGGCAGGCTCCATTTTTTTTCTGACACAAAAAATAACAGGCATATTTTCAGCGATTACTCAACTGGGGTCCTTTGTGACAGGATATGCAGCTGCGTGACTAATGGAGCTGGCTTTCTCCTGGCTTCCTTCCCCTTTTGAGCTCTTGTTTACTGCCTATGTGCCGAAGGGGAAAAAATGCTATAAGCTACAGATTTATATATATATATATATATATATATATATATATATATATATATATGAAAATGTCTTATGAGATACTCAAAGGCAATAAATCCTTTGGATATTCTATTTCCAGAGCTACGAACTCCCCACCACCTCCCCACCACTAGTTTTCAGATGCTCAAGTTCTTGACTCACGACATGTGAATCCTTTCTCTTCTCCCACCCACACGCCCATGCTTTCTTCTGAACATATGTCCAACAGATCATGCGTATGAGTGTGTGTGTGTGTGCTCGGGTTGGGGAAGGGAGTGGGATGAGAACCATGCTTATGGTGCTGAACTCAGCAATTGCTAACGGAAGGAGTAATGACTTCCAGGGGCTGAGGGCTTGTTTCCCAAGGCCTTTGTGTTTCCATAATCTAGGACAATTTTGCAGTGTCAGCAAAAGTTATTACAAAACATGGGACTGGCCCGATGAGGAAGAGGATATTCTCAACTGAGAGGCGCTGTCTCTTTGCAAAGGGAATCCAGAATTCAGAATCTTTGGACGTCCCAGAGAACGCTTGGAAGGGGCTCTGGCTAGCTGATTGGCATTCAACAACTGGAACAAACCTTTGTTTTTTTCCAGCGTTCAGATGCCTTTTTATTTCTGAAGATGTCTGACTTAGGGGTGGGAAGCATGGTCTAGCGAGTTAGGGTTAGATGTGGTAGGTGAGAAGCGAGGCCCACAGGCTGGTGATGGGTCTGAGTTTCAGGTGTTTCATCTGCACTATGTCATCTAAGAGCCTCTTAGACCTCAGTAGCTCCAATGTGAAAAATAAAAAAAAGTGGGATAGTGCTAATCCCCTCTCTAGGTGGCTGGTAAGAAAAACCAGATGAGGAGAGTCCAAAGGAGGATAGGACTTCTAGGTCAGCATATAGGGTTCACTGTGAATGGCAATTCACCCAAAAGTCTAGCTCGCACTTTCAGCAGAGCAGAGGGGAGTGGTATGCTAGGCCCAGGGTGACTCCTGGTGAACAACAGAGTTGAGGAGGCAGGAGGTTATTTCTCCAGTAGTTCAGGACTCAGTCAGACAGAGGTACTTGTGAGGCTCATAACGGCCTCCAAATCGGTTTCTTCCCAAGTCTTCTACAAAGATCTCAGAATCACATTCCAGAATCCTAAGTTTGACCACATTCTTCTCCTGCCTAGGAAACTGTCTCTCATGAAATGTAGACCAAAAGCTCTCACTGAGCCCAGCTCTCCTGCCTTTTCTTCTGTAACTCATCGTATGCACAAACTCTTTGTTCCAGAGAGTTGAACAATGGACACACGTGACTCTACTGCTTTCCTGAACATTTTCATTTTACGCTGCTTGGAAGCCCTCTTTTCTCCTTCACCTACTACCTTTTTCCTCTGTTAGACTTTGCTCTTTCATTCTTTCTTGTAAGAATCCACCCCCAACTTAACTCCTAGATTCCCTGCTGATTAAGAACACCTCCAGGGGGTACCCCAGACCTTTCAGAAAATTCCAGCAACCGTCTCCTTTTACTATCCATACGTCCAGACTCATGCAGATGGTGGGTCCTCAGGAAAGGCTGTGGAGTCGACTTTGCCAGAAGATAAGCCAAGGCACCAGTCAAGGAATGGATTGATTAGGAGATGACACAGGAAGTCGGTGACAGAGACAGGAAGAGAAAATCACACCTCCCGATCCCAGTTTGCCTAAAGTCTAAAGAGGTGCCTTCTCGTGGCTATCCCAGAATAGCTTCTTCTAGACCAACCAGCTGTGACGTGATGTGTTGCAAGGGTTATTTTCTGCCTTGGCTTCACTCTTAAAAAAACACCCCAAACTCCTAAAACCGGCCTAAGAAAATCCATTTCTCCCAAAGTCATCCCTTGCCAATTTTAAGCCTCCTCTATTACATCATGAATGCCTTCAGGCTCCACTCTCAGCTTACAGCCACATTCAGGTATCTGACTTCAGTTCAGAAATCACAGTTTATTGAAGGAAACAGATCATTAAGTCACTCCACTGGACTGAAGCCACCAGCTCTGCTTATTTGAGAAGCGGAGCATTGACTAATGTTCTCTTGAGTCATGTGGTGCTGAACGAGAGGGGCCTCTTTCACAAAGGGTGTGGCCGTGGAATGGCAGGGGCCTGCCGGGCTCATGCGGAGAGGGAAGGAGCAGAGGTCTAGTGGAGCTGGCTTGGACTGCCTGTGCGAGCGGATGGCTCCATTTCCAGGAGTTCTGCACGTCGGTGATTAAAGGCAGCCACGATTGCTGCGGCTGCTGTCAGATGCCACCTCGCTGGTTCTAATTCATGTCGACCCCCATGGACAGTGGAATGAAAGGGGGCGGAGCCTAAACCACCATCACAATGGCTGTGATTTTGAGGTCGTGATTTCAGCCCCTGTGTTAATCCACCTCATCCAGGGTTGTCGTCCTTTTAGGAGTAAGTCTTCATTCTCAGCTTCTTCCATATTCATCCGGAAGTAGTGTGATTCATAACTTCCTTCACTATTGGCGACCACACGCAACCCATCATGTAGGGTATTCTTGTAAAGTGACCAGATTTTAAGCGGGACACCATTGACCGGGGGGTGGGCGGGGGTTCTTGATGAAAAATGTGGTCTATATGGAGCAACAAAAATGTTCATAGAACGCAAAAATAGGAACATGTTTATTTTAATTTTAAAACACCATGGGACATTGTTTAATTGTTAAAAAGTAGGACGTCTGGTCACCTTGGCTGGGCTACGGCCATCTTGCTCTTGGTTACAGCTCCTTCCCTGAGATGACCGGCTTTCCCACTACCTCCGTTCTTTCCTGAAGAAACAGTCCAACACCTACCGGCCCATCCACGATTCCAGCTTTGGCATGGTGCAATCGAGGAAGAACTTCAGATCCTGCTTCTCATTTTTGCCCCCCTTTGCCACAGCTGTTTCATAGGTGCCAGGGTGATGGTGGAGACAGAAATGCCATCTTCCTCTTTGTTGTTGACCTTCATTTTACTAAGTAGCATGTCCTGTTCGGGGTACTGGTCTTCCCTGACACCGTGTCCAAAGCACGTGAGGCAAAGATTTGCCACAGCCTTCTGATTGTACCCCTTTCCAGACAGCTATGTTTGTCCTTCTGGCCGCCCATGGCGCTTTCCAAAATCCTTGCCAATACCATGATTCAGACAGGTCAATTCTCCTCTGGTCTTCCTCATCCACTGCCCAGTTCCATGGTTAAGCATTACATTACTTAAACTCGTAATAAAACTGTATTAAAAACAAAACCCATAGATACTAACAATGGAATATATCCTAGTTAGTTTACGGAAATTTGCTATTACCTGTGAACTTGCCTTATTTATGTCTATAATGTAGCTCTTCCCATTTCCAAGTTCAGAACAGACATCACATTGACCACATTCAGGCACACCGGGGATATTTACACCATAGAACTGGGCGACCTCTAAAGTTTAGGTCTTGATAGCTTGTTTTGCTGATTGTCTAGATTTAGAAAATGAAGGCAGAAGTGTTTATCACATAGATTTAATGTAGAACTAGGCTATGTCTTAGAGACATTATGAATAAGAGAGAATATCATTTCAGTATTAAAAACTATTTTCTTTCTTTCTTTTCTTTCTTTTTTTTTTTTGTCGGCATCACTGCCTCTGGTGGTCGTGGAAGCTACCCACTGCTCCTGCGAGCCGCCACTGGATTTGAACCGCCAAGCCCGCAGGTTGCAGTCCCACACTCAACCACTTACGCCACCAGGGCTCAGCCCCTTAAAAACCATTTTCTAATTTAGTAAAGAAGTCTCTCAAATCATGAGCACGTGAATGACATTATGAAGTGCGTCTTGTTTCATTTTTTTTTTTTTTTTTTACTTGTGATTGTAGATGAAATGCTCAGTCAACATTTGGGTCCGGCACACACATGAAAAGTCAGCCGTTCAGGTGACCAGCCCATCATTGGGAAGAAGTGTGCGTGGACTGCTGGTCCCGGAGAGCTGTGGAGGAAGGCCATGTTCGAAGACCCACCACTCAGCAAAGAGGAGGGACAGTGGGAGAGGAAGAGATTCGTTGCCGGGCAGAGAGCAATGTGGAGGACGCCGTTTAGAGGTGACACCCAGAAACGGGTCTATCCGAATGAGCCTGTGGAAAACAGAGCAGCCAGACTCACCTGAAAATACACTACTGGATACCAAAAAGGTGAGGCGGTAGAAAAGCCACCAGTGCACTTAAATTCAAGGTCAACATGAGAACCGCATTAAGGTTCCAAATGCTTTGCCTATGCAGGAGCTCCCGTGGGCACCAGAACAGACCTCCCAGGTGGGGGACACTAGCTCCCAGCATCGGGCCTGCTTGACGGATGAGAAACAGAGGCAATGCGAGCTTAAGCAGATTACCCAAATTTATTCTGCCTGCCTAGCTGCCAAGACGCCTTGGGGCTGTGACGGTTGAACGTTGGACTGCGGTCCGCCCGGTCGGCAGTTGATACCACCAGCAGCCACTCAGGACAACAACTGGACTCTCTGGTACCGTCTCAGAAGCCGCACGGGTTGTTATGAGTCAGCTTTGAGCCCACGGCCGGGAGACCTATGGTGGGTTTTGAATAAGAGACAGAAACAGCATAGACTTTGGGGTCAGACACCCTGGGGTTCAAAACCCCATCTTAACCTTCATGTACCTTCGGATGGATCGCCTTACCTTTTTTAGTATATGTGCTGCCGAAGCGAGCACAGGATCACCTTATCTCTCTCCCCGCATCATTGTCCTGGTGGGAATAGGAACCCAGACTTGCTCCTGGAGAGCTGCTACTGGATTTGAACTGCCCCACCCAGTGGGCCGCAGTCCTGCACTCAACCACTGCGCCACCGGGGCTCAGCTTCACTGTACCTTTTAAGCCAGTGTTCACTACCTTCCGCATGCTGTGACCCTTTCAGACAGTTCCTCATGTGGTGGTGACCCCCCTCCCCCCCGCCCCCAACCATCAAGTGATTTTCATTGCCACTTCATCTCTGTCATTTGGCTACTGCTATGAATCGGGCGACCCCTGTGAAAGGGTCGTTCGACCCCCAAAGGGGGTGAAGAACGCTGATTTAAGCTTTGGTTTGAAATCCACAAAGGGAAACTGTTGATGCCCAGGTTCCCAGTTTGGAGTGAGGATTGGTTTCAGTGAAATGCTAGATGTGAAGAATCGGGCACTGCTGAGGCCATGAGCAAATGCTCCCTTCCTTCTCCCTCTCATGATAACTTAAAAAATCTCCCAGCATTTGATTTTGTCATACAACATAAAATGATTGGGGGGGGGGGGCATGTATCTATCTTTCTAATTGTATATTTTAGATTTGAGCAAAAATAGTCTGCCTGATTATACGCCAAACCATTTTCCAGCTAGGGCCAGGGCTGGGGTAAGGGCAGAGAGGAGCTGGGGCAGAAGCAGGCTAGCCTAGGACTCCAACTTCACGCAGAACTCCTGCATTCACTGGTAGCCTGAGAGAATCCAGCACACCCCCCTCTTCAACAAAGCTATTCCTTGCAATGAGCGAGGCTTCCAGACGGACCACCCCTTTCTAGGCCTAGGCCTCTGCATCCACACCAGCAGAAAAGAGAAGGCCTCTTTCCTGCAAGACCCTTCCCCTTCTGTCCCAGGATCCAGCTCCACAGGAAGCCGGGGCCTCCGGGCCACTCCCCATGCTATGGGCAGGAGGGCAGTCTCCACAGCTACAGCAGCTCCGTTCTCTCCCAGTTTGACTTTCTCCCTAGCACTTGTCCTCACCGGGAAGGTGGCATCATCTACCGGGAGGTAAGCTCCCTGAGGACAGGGCATTTCGCTCATCTCACTGGGTATCTCTAAACACAAGACCTGCTCTTGCTGCTATGGAGTGGATTCGTCAGGGTGGAGCAGAGTGAGACTGCGAGTTTCTGAGAGCAGGAATCTTTATCGGAGTAGAAACCTTCATCATTCTTCCTCTGAGAGGTTGGTGGTTTCGAAATGCTGAACTTCCACTCAGCAGTTCAAGGTGTAAGTCACTACACCCCTGAGATAGTGAAGGTTTATTGTGTCCACCTGGCCAGTTAACATATGCAGGATTAATGGGAGGGCCGAGAGAGAACTAGCTCGGTGAGCCTCGCCCTTCTGGTTCTCGAGTCTCTTGCTTTCTGACGCTCACCTCAGGATGTGGTTGCCTTAGCCAGCTCCCTGCTTCAGCTGGCAAGGCTCACTTTCTGCGGGACATCCCTGAGAAGAAGCCACATGGACCTATCCTGATGCAGCCTTGGATGCTGGAACAGCCGTGTGGAGACCCCTGTCAGCGCTGAGATGCTCAGACTCTCACTGATTCGGCTTTCCTCCTGCAGTGGGCGTCATTGTGTGTGTTTTGTGAGATTGAGGAGGACTTTGTAGATTGGTGTTGGACTCATGGGCTAATGTTGGACTTACGGGCTTGGACAGCACTGGGTCGGGAGGCTTTCTGAAAGTACACTTACCCTTTATATAAGACTCTCTTTTATACATATGAGTTTCTGTGGATTTGTTTCTCTGGTTTCCCTAGACTAACACAACCACCTGCTCAGAATACATGACCTGAGTTAATAGATGCCTCTCCTTTTCTATTTTCAAGCAACAGTTTTTGTTCAGCGGATTCAGATTTGGCTCAGACCTAAGCACCATTAGCCGTGGCAGTGGAGGGAGGGAGTTACCAGAGCTCAGTCGGAAACAGCGCCCGGAAGGATTGCCCACAGAATGGCCCTCCGAGGGACTGCACAAGGAGACAGAGCTCCAAGCTCAAGAACATGGCGGTTCTTCAAGGCCAGTTCCTTATTAGCTATGCGAAGCATAGGCAAGGTATTGTATCTCCTTTGTCTTGGCTTTTTTGACCTGAGAAATGTGGATAAACATATCTAACTCATAAGGGTTGGGGATTAGCAAGATAAAGCCTGATGTTGTAACTGTCTTAAGTAACGCTCTATATTTTACCTCCGTAGTTCCTGGTATCCATTGCAATGGCTATGCAGAACTCAGAAAAATTCATGATTACAGGGTTTTTTAAAGGAAGCTAACACATTGTGATGACAGTGAGAAATGTTCGGGTTGAGTTTTTTTTTATCAGGACATGTCACAAAGTTCTGTCAAACTTGCTAACAAATACCCAAAGGGATACCACTCTACTGTAAGCCTTAACCCAAACGCTTTCCGTCCCATGGGTCAGCAAACCCAGCTCCCCGAATGAAGTGTCCAGAGGCACCCCACTCCAGTAGGCCTCAGCTTGAATGCACTCAGCTCCACTTCCCTGGGTCTGTCAGCCCAACTTTCCCAGTGGACTGCCCTGAGGCACCCTACCTCAAAAGTCAGTCTCGAGCATAAAACCACTCAGCTTACTTGGCTCCTTAGGCTGGCAAATCCACCCCTCTTTCTGAGCTCTGGCTCCTGGTTCTGCTGCTGCTCCTCTGGTGGGGCGGCTACCATCTGGATCCAGGGAAGTCCCTCACAGGAATCTTGGGACCAGAAGATGAGCTCCACTCCTGCACCTTGCCTCTCAGTGGGCTCATTTTCTGCACAGCAGGACGGCACTCTAGGGAACGCTGTCTGCAATGGCACACAGGTCGATCCACTCAATAGCTGCGTCCAGCTTCTCACCAGACACATACAGGGGAAGGTGGTTTGGTGGGAGTTTAAGACTTGCACCGGAAGAGCCCCTGAAGTGCGCACTTAGCAAAGAGCCTGGTGTGGGGAAATTTGACCTCAAAAAGGCGGTGATATGATGGGGGGCAGGAGGGGGACACTTGGACAAGTTGGAAGAAGACGGGTGGGGGGACCTGGGGGAACAGCCAAGCATGCTGAAGGCCTCCACTTCTGTATACACAGACAATGTGCCCACCATCCCTGCCTGGGCCACGACAAAGGGGCTTTGTAGACCTAGCTGGCTAGGAAGTGTCACCATCACACCCCTGATTGGACCCAGAGGCTGTTGGAATGGCTCCAGTGTCTATCATATAGAAATCATGTCAAACACGGCTTTCTCCCCTTAGGCAAAGCAACCGCAAATACATTTTACTGGGAACCTTAGAAGAGACAGCCTGCCAAGGCTGAAGCCACACACAAGGACATAGAGCAGCAGGGTTTGCAAGAGACACCCTGTGGGGGACTCTAGGGTTGTGAGCCAGGAAGTTGCACTAGGGCCTATTTTGTCCACGAAGGCATCTTTCATTAAAAGAGGTGCAATTGAGTTTGAGGAGGAGCCCTGGTGGCACAGTCATTGCCCTTGGGCTGCAGTCCTCAAGGTCAACAGTTCGAAGTCCCCCGCCCTGGCCACTCCTCTGAGGGAAAGAGACATAGCTTGCTTTGTTTGTTTGCTTTTTTGTGTGTGGGCACCACTGCCTCTGGTGGTCATGGGTGCTACCCAGTGCCACTCCTGAGAGCCGCCGCTGGATTTGAACCACCAAGCCCGCAGGCCGCAGTCCCCCACTCAACCACTTACACCACCGGGGCTCAGCCTGAGACTTAGCTATCTATTCCCATGAAGAGTTACAGTCTCAGAAATTTTGTGGGGAGGGGGGGCAGTCCTGCCCTGTCTTACAGGATCGGTATGAGTCGGCACCAGCTCGATGGCAGAGGGTGTTGCCGTTGTTGTTTTAAATGTATTGACGTCGAGAGACTTCAGAACAGGGCAGGGGGGAAGAGCTGGAGAGGCGGAAGTAGAGTGTGGGACAAGCGTTGCGTATAACAGGAAGAAGCTGGGAAACTAGGGAAGGGGGGGCCCTGAGTTCACCCAGAGACAGCTCGGAAGGAAGACTGGGAGACAGACTCCCACAAACCCAGCCATTCAAAGCGCCCTCGAGCACAGTTCTGGTTGGATCTCCACGGGGCACTGTGCAGCACAGTGCTTTGGATGGCAACTGGCCCATGGGCAGACAAGAGGGAGAAACACAACTGGAGGGTAGGCAGGAAACTACAGGGGGAGGTGACCTTTAGGTGGGGCCTGAACATGCCAGTGACTGGTGGAGCAAATAGTCTGCCCCAGAGATGGCAAGCGTCCCCCCTCCCCACTTGGACCCGAAGGAACGCCAATTGAGGCATGAGAAGTCCCCCCTCCACTTGCTATCTTAAATGCCGAGGTCACACAAGATGATCTGGTAGATGTGAAGAAAGACTGAGGGCTCAGGGCACTTGGCTTGAAGTGAAGTGCTGTTAGTTTTCCCATCGTTGACCTGGAGAACTTTGGTCCCTGAGGCCCTCATTGGTCGTCTAGTCTTGATCACCGGGCCTTTGGCTCTGGCTCTGGGTGCTCCTTGGGGACCTCTCAGGTAAGCCAGCTGACTGTCTAGTGCAGCTCCAGAGAGAGGAGTGATGCTCTCCTGTTCTTTCTGACCTCCCGCTTCAGGCCTCGACCTGCAAGTGCAGACAAGGCCCCTGGAAGCTGGTTGGAGGGGCTTGCCCATCAGTGAGGCGAGTTCTGGTACTGAGCACAGGAATGGACGCTTGCAAAGTATCCTGGGCTCTTTGCTTGAAAGCCACTGGAGCAAGACAAAGGGCGCCGCCCCTCCCCCTGCATTCCTGAGCAGGGGGCTCGCCACACCTGCCTCTCCCTAGAAGCACCTGTGCAGGTGTAGACACGCACACTTTCCTGAGCGCTGGCTTCTTCCCAATGGTGCACAATGCAGGTGCAGATCCCGCTCAGCTGCAATTTCCTTTGCTGCCGTGTGTGTGTGTGTGTGTGTGTGTGTGTGTGTGTGTGTGTGTGAGCCCTGTAGCTCCAATCTCTGTGGGACTCAGTTTCCAGAGCTTCAAAGAAAATGCTTCAGGACCTTTAAATTTCCTGCTTCCCTGGGGAGTTTTCTGAAAGCCACGATGGACCGCTTCCCTCCCATTAGTGATTAACTTGCTCTATTATATATATACTTTCCATACACTGGAACAGTGCACGCATGGGAAAGAAAGCACCACGATGACTCTGCCCGCACAGGCACATCCTTGGAACCACGCCTGCGTCCACTGGGAAGCACGGCCAGCCCACCGCAGGCTCTCTCGCTACCCTGTCAGTCACAACCCTCTCAGAAAGTCCTGTCTTGGCAGCATGGCAACATTTGCTGAAAAGAAGAAATGTTATCTTGTCAATCCTCTCTACCCTCCCCACGCTGTTGCCTTCTTTGGTTGGGGGTGGGAAGGTGTTTGTGTGGTTTGTGTGTTCAGAGCAAATTCATTTCCCCAAGGATAATTTATCCACATTTCATTCGGTGACATTAGTTGCAATGCCTAATGCAGACTGCTTTAGGTTCTCCAGGATCCTGGCTTTCCTGGCTCGTCTGGGCCTCCAAGATCCCGGAGTCAGGAAAAGTCAGAAACAAAGCCAGAAAGAGACTCAAGGAGGAACAGGACCTGTTGCCTCGATGGGTCCACCAGCATTCCTACCCCCAACGCAGCTCCTTGGCTCATCTTAGCGTCAATCATTTGCGGTCCCCAAGCACAGCCTATCACGATGCTCTGTGGCTAGTCTGCTGGGGATGGGTATTCTATCTTCCAAGTCACCATCCTCTCTGTCTTTCCATCCTCTGCCTGTCTGTTCATCGTGCTGTGGTGGCTTACATGTTGCCGTGATGCTGGGAGCCATGTCGCTGGTACCTTAACGACCGACAGACCCACCCAGGGTGCATCCAGATAAAGGCAGACGTAGAAGAAAGGTCTGGAGACCTAATTACAAAATGCAGCTAATAAAAACCCCGTGGGTCCTGAGTATGAGGCAGTGATGAGGCCCTCGTTGGAAAGCGCGAGGCAACAGCTGTAACGACAGACTCCAACCTGCCCCCACCTGTGAAGATCACGCCGAACCAGGCCGGGTGTCGTTGTTCTACATAGACTCCTCCTGAGTCAGAGCCGACCTGACAGCACCTGAGAGCAACAGCAGCAGTGGCCTATGGCTTCTCATCTCTCAAACGAGGCTCATGTTGTCCTTGCCTCATAGGTCCTCTCACCGACGCAGTTGATGTCTAGGCAAAGTACCTGGCATAGAGTCAGGGTTATGACGAGGGATAAACAACAACAGCTGTTGTTATTGCCAGAGCCATGGAACCAGTTCTGGCTGCACAGAGGGGAGTGCTGGGAGCAGAGTTGAACTGCTCCGGAGGATGGTCACGGCTGGGACCGTAGGGAAGCAGATCCCCAGACCATCCCACCGAGTCCATTCCCACCAGCAACCTTTCAGCTGTGAGTCTAGGGAGCGACCTGTTTGCATCCATCCTTGTTCACATGCGGGTCGATTCCCCTCCCCTCCTACCCCCCTGAATTTCTCAGATAGCCTCAGTCTGGCCCGATTTTTTGCCCTAGGTTTGCCCCGAGCCCTTCAAGACTCATGGACTGAGGCAGGGCGCTCGGGTGTGTGAAGCAGGCTGGGATGAAGAATTGAAAAGACGGAGATGGGCTCAATGACAGAGGAG
Organism: Nesogale talazaci; assembly: GCA_004026705.1. NCBI lineage: Eukaryota > Metazoa > Chordata > Mammalia > Afrosoricida > Tenrecidae > Nesogale > Nesogale talazaci. Next base: position 63,033 of record PVJH01008189.1, on the reverse strand, counting down.
AAGATTGTGGATGTAGAAAACAAAAAGAGAACCACTCCTGCCCACCCCCACCCCCACCCCCCGCTTCCCCAGAAGTCTGAGAGTAAAGTGCATAGTGGAGCGTCTCTGGAATGGTTCTTATACCTGGGCTTCCCTGGTGATGACCTAAATGCAACTTTTGGTAGTCTGGGTCTGCAAATGTGTGACTAATTATACCCTCCAGATCTGAAAGTCATTGACTGTGGTGGCCTCCCCCTGGTAGTTTTTGGATTAGGTAGGGGGAAGCTGAACTGCATTAAAATTATTGTATAGTTTCATTCCCCCTTCCTTGACTTGGACGAGGAGCTTGAGGATATCTGTGAGACTATCTCTGGGATCTTTGTCCCCTCCCCAGGACTTTACTCAGTACTTCTCTATCCCTGTTAGGCCCACAAGGGAATCAGGACTGCCTCAGACACTCGAGGGAGCATTGTGGACAAAGGTGTTCGTGTGCTTGGATGCTGAGACACTTGTCTGCCATTTGTGATCGACCAAAGGGCACCGTGGATTTGTGCCAGATAAGATATACTCAAGAGAGTTGGCATCTCCTCAAGCAATGGCTCAGAAGAACAGTCCCTCCCCTCCACCACTGGATGCTTTTAAGTCTCTCTGGCTCTTGTACAAGTATCGACATCCCAATGCGCAAGGTACGATCCCCAGGGAAGGAGTAAGAAAAGCCATCGCTGTCTGCCTATTGCTGCTCTTCTTCTCCTGACTGATCGTCCTTCCGCTTGAGAAGAGTTTTCTACGTTCCCTTTCCATTTGGGAGGAACTTTCCTTCCCCCAGTTGCGATCTCCTCCGCCCTATCTATCCCTTCTCCTAACGTTCTGGTATCACACTTCCAGATTGGGTGCTTGAGATGTAAGGGAGATGCTTCTTGGTTTGTTTTTGTTTTTCTAATGTAGAAATCCTTCTTCCAGAAAGCTTCTTGCTGCACCAGGGAGTCAGCTTGAGCCCCTGAGGCTGAGCAGCCACTCCCACCCGCGGTGGTGTCTCCTTCTCCGAGAAGAATCTGCCACCCTGGGAAGCTCCAGCATAAGATGACTCATTGGGAGAAAGGAAGCCACGGAGGAATCTTTTTCATGACTGTTGTTGTTGTTGTTGTTGTCAGCTGCTGTTGAGTTAGCCGCGACTCACAAGCACCTCGCCTCTGAGAGAACAGGCCCTTTCCGCAGTCCTGCGCCATCGTCACGGGGCTGGGTGTGTTGGCGTCCATGCTTGTGCCTCTCGTGTCTGTCTTTCCCGAGGATGTTCCTCCTGTTCAGGGGCCCTCCGTTTTACGAAATGGGGTGTCACTTCCCGGATGATGTGTCCGAAAGAGGTAAGACGGAGACTCCCCACTCTCTTTTCCAGTTGCGCAGCTCTGGCCTCCTTCCAGAATGGAACATCCACCATGACGGGCCTTCTGTCTGACGGTGCATCTCACTTTACACTTCGTGTTTGGTGTGAGCATGTCGTGGCAGAGGCACTTGGTTTTCCCTAGCTTCTTGGGGTGTGTGTGTAGGGGGGTTGGACTCAGTATTGGCATCAACCCCAGGCTGATCTCTGAGCTGTGGGGGTCAGCTACCCGTCCTCTCTCTGACCTTTCTACCACTTCCAACACCAGGCATCTATCCCACATCATTTTCTTCTCTGCTAGGTTTGCTCTTCTTTGCCATGGCCAACCACGACTCACAGACAATACTCATGGTGACAGGGTCTGTTAGAGAAGTGTTGTTGTGTTGTTAGGTGTCACGGGTTGGTTCCGATTCATAGAAATCTATATACAGTAGAGCAAAACACGGCCCAGTCCGGTGCTATCCTCACAATCCTTGTTCTGTTTGAACCCATGATTGCAGCTACTGTGCTACTCCGTCTCCACGATGGTCTTCCTGGTTTCCAATGACCTTCGTGCTAGTCCAGATTGACTAGAGAGACAAATCCAGGGGCACTCATATGAATATGAATATAAGAAGTAAGTATTCAGAAATAAGTATGCATCAGTTTATCTGGGGGCCCAGCCCAGGTCAAGTTCCTAAGTTCGATATGAGCCCTTACGTCCGATATTAGTCCATGAATTCCTCTTCGGAATCAGGCAGCACATGCAATAATACCAAATGCAGGAAGCCCACTGGCTGGTGGCTGGAAAGTCCTGTGGGTCCCCTGGTAGTGGACGCCTCTCCAGGGCTCTGGCTGCCCTCAGCCTGCCTCCATGTGGCTTGTCAATAGGAAGGCGAAGAAGAGAGGGTGTCTCGCCTTCAGGAAGAGAGGAAGTCCCAGAATCCTCATGAGAAGGCCACGCCTACAAGGAGGGAATCACCAGGCTGTGACCTGAGTGACAAGCTAGGCTCCTCCCCTTCATTCCTATTTATCAAATTGACATGAAACTGTGTAACTACCGCACCCTCTATTTTACCAAGCATGATGCCCTGTTCCAGAGGCTGCTCTCTCCTGACGACATGTCCAAAGTCAGTGAGACAAAGGCTCACCCTCCTCACTTCTAAGGAGCATTCTGGCTGCACATCTTCCAAGACAGATTCGTTTATTCTTCTGGCAGTCTACGATATTTTCTATTGTCTTTGCCAGCACCGTAGTTCAAGTGCACTGATTCTGCCTCGGCTATTTTTATTCAGTGCTTTATTTTCATCTGCTTATTAGGTGATTGAAAGTACCGTGTCTTAGATCAGACACACCTTAATCCTCAAGCCTTATGAGCAGTAGAACACTGTCAGATATTTGAAAATAGTTGCAATTCATTCAGGATCAAGAAGAACTTAAGGTACAGTCTTGAATCAGGCAGGGTAGCCTCTTTTCATCTGTTCACACCTCTGGCTGGCTTTTGGTTCTTTGGCCTCTTGGCTTCTTGGCCCTATGGGTCCATCAGTCATGTCTCTGGCCTGGACAGAAAAATGTTACAAAGCGCCGTAGCTCCACCAATGGTACCTAAAGGCACCCCACTCTGCCAGTAAGCCTTGGCTCCAAAGCACTTAACTTTCTTGCTCCAGGGGCCGGTCCATCTCCTGCTAGCCACCTGGTTTTGCTGCCTCTGCTGCTGCCGCCACTTCTCTGTCTCTGCTTCTTGTCACTTCTCATCGTCTCTAATGCTATAGTTCTTTGGTTTTGGGGTCCAAGATGTTCCCAGCACGGGGACACCATGTCCAAAAGACCTGCTCAGCGATCATCTTTTCTTAATGGGAGTCACATTCCCCCACTGTGCCCTCTCCTTTATCTCTTGTAAGGTAAATCCAGGTGGTGTAGTTGTTATGAATTGGGCTTCAATCAGCAGTATTGGAAACGAACACGGGGATCACTATATGAGTCAGTGTTGACTCAGTGGCAGTGACTTTAAAAAAGTTTTCATTTAAGATAAAACATGTAAACATACCAACCACAGTCCAACTCTCATGAACACAACCTAATCTTGCCTCATTAACACACAGAAGGCATAACTTACCACATAATACAAAATACAGGATAATCACACAAGACAACATTGGAAGCGATGGTCTAGCCATGTTGACACCTAACCCCAGTAGCTATTGCAGGTTCCATCAATCTTATTTACATAGCCCCACACACTCTTTGTGTGGGATCAAAGACTATGGCTAAAAGAGTCATATTAAGTAATTGCCTGATGCAAAGTATACATACTAAGTAAATGGGAGGGGCAACCATCAAAGGAAAGTGATCTTTTCTACCCCCAACATTGGGGCAAAACATAAAGGGAGTGCAACAGAGGAGCAAGGGGAGCAAGCCATGCAGTCCCTGAGGAATCCCCAAAATAGAGTTCAGGGGCAGAGCTTGGCACCTCATCAGACTTGATCAGAAAACATTCATAAAGGTTAACAGATAGACCTGGAACCATTTATATGTCTCCCTCCCACGCCCATGCCTGTCAATATGAAATGAGCATGATAAACAATCCTGAGGAGAAAATAATGGGATTGATGGTGGGGGGGGGGGCGGGGGGCTGATGGGAAAGG
>PVJH01008189.1:0-58952 GCA_004026705.1 Nesogale talazaci | reverse complement strand
GAATTAAATGAAAGCACTAGAAGGCAAGGAACATTTTTGGAGGTCTAAATACAGGCAAGTACATATGTAAATATATTTATACACAACAATTGGGGCAAAGATCTATATACATATATTTATGTTAAACATTAAGGCAGAAGATGGACATTGGGCCTCTACAAGTACTCTTAACACAAGAACACTTTGTTCCATTAACCTGGACTTTGTGATGCTCACCTTTCTAACACAATCTCTGAAGTAAAATGGCTGTATAAGCAAATGTGGTGAAGAAAGCTGATAGTGCCTGGTTATCAAGAGATACAGCATCTGGGGTCTTCAAGACTTGAAGATAAACAAGTAGCCATCTAGCTGGGAAGCAGCAAAGTTCACATGGAAGAAGCACACCAGCCTGTGTGATCATGAAGTGTTGACAGGATCAGGTATCAGGTGTCAGAAGACCCAAAACAAACAACCATATCGATGCTATCTAGGCGGGGTGGAGAGGAGATCCAAAAACCCCTCTGTAGACAATTAGACATCCTCTCACAGAAGGGTCATAAGGAAGGGGCAAGTCACAGTTCTGCCTTACAAATCCGACTAGACCAGAGCATATACACTGGTACAGATAAGAGTTCTTGACACACAGAATCCAGGACAGATAAACCTCTCAGGACCAATAATGGAGTAGCGATATCATGAGAGTAGGCAGAAGGTGGGGGGAGAACGGGGGAGCCAGTTGCAATGATGAGCATATAACCATCCTCCCTGCCCCACCTAGAGTGATGAACAACAGAAACATGGGTCTATGGAGACAGCGGATGGTGTAAGGTATGAAAATGATAATAATTTATAATTCATTAAGAATCCATGAGGGTGGGAGGTTGGAGGAGGGACTAAAAAAAATGAGGAGCTGATACTGAGGCCTGGTGTAGAAAGGAAATGTTTTGAAAAGACGATGGCAACACATGTACACATGTGCTTGGCACAATGGATGTATGGATTGTTATAAGAGCTGTAAGGGCCCCTGATAAAATGATTAAAAATAAATAAATTTTAAAAAAGAAAGTGATCTTTTCTGAATTGTGGAAATATTTGTGGTTTTTACTCTTTTTAGTTCATACACAATTTTCTAGAATTAGAATAAAAATAAGATAAAATCAATAATTTCTTATATCTTAATTTAAATTAGAATTAACATCATATGTAATATATAATATTTTATATGGAAATTTCTGTTTACCCATTTATCTATAGAAGGTAGCATGAGCTATACTGTGCACTAGTATATAGATGACTATTCATATGAAAATGCTGGAAGGAAATATAAAAATACACTATCAGATGTTTTCCAATATGTGTTTTTTTTTGTATCTTCTAATTTTCATTGCACAGGTATTTACTATTTTTTGTAATTTGGAGAAAAAGCAGAGAGAGAGAGAGAGAGAGAGAATGTTGGGGAGAAAGAGAATCTCTGTGTGCTTCCTTTGATGAAAACAAACATTTAAAAGTCATTTTCAGATGATTGTTTTTGTTTTCTCTGATATGGATTCATCATCTGTTTTCCCTAGCATGGAAACTGATAACATACGCTCCCTCACCCCTCAGCCCCAAATTCATAGCTTCTAAGAGTTTGGCCTGGTCTGACTTGTGCATAGAAGTAATGGTTAGGGTGAGGTGAGCTGTGGATGAGTAGCTAGATTTGTTTACAAACAGCGAGAAAAACCACACAGAAGAGAAGGGTCTGGCTTTCATCTCCATGCACAAGGAAATTGAGTTTGTAGGAGCAGCCTGACTTTGGGAGGATGTACGTAGGTGCAGTGTTCACGGCCCAAAGCGGGAGGAGGGTAGTGACTGCAAGCCCCGCAGTAAACTGACTGGGATGTTGCCTCCAGGCTGTCCAGGCCCCCAGAGAAATGGACATGATGAGCTCATGGTTATTTTCCATCCCTCGTGACCCCTGGAACTCCCCTGATGCTTGGGTAGTACTTTCTAAATTGCTTTGTGGGAAAACATGGACGTCGACATATTATTCTGGGCCCTCTAAACAAAAAAGTTTTGGTCTCCCCTGTTTATAGGTGTGCTTCAGGAAACAGGATTCTTTGAAGAAAAAGGAAGTTCTTCAGGAGGCAAACTTGGGCTTTGGGGAACCTCTGGGCCAAGAGGTCTTCCTGTGTCAGTGAAGACGCCTGCTTCCTGCTCCTCACTTCAGTGCCCCGGGACCCCTCTGTGGCCAGAAGGACCTTCCTGTTGGACAAGAATTTTGAAACTTTCTGCTGGAAGTTTTGGTGCAATGGAAAATGTCACTTGGAGACCTCAGACTGTTTCCCACTCATCATCAATCACTTTTCTCCAAGCAATTTTTAGCTCCTTCTGTAGCGCTCAGAGATTGAGAAACAATGGAAGTTTCATGTAGGTGTCCAAGTCGTATGGAAAGTTCCAGGGACTCTGAGAGGGCAGGATGGGGTGGAGGAGAATTAAAACAGAATGTCAGGGTCTCAAGATGTCCCACTGAGAATAAAGAGTGGCCTCTGGCACTCACTGCTTCAAGTCTGTCTCTGGGTCTAGAAATACCTTCTTGCTTCATCCACCGGACTTGGAAAGCTAACGCCGTTGAACTCCTCGGGCTTTGCCTTTGTGGTCTTATCCCAGTGCAGGGCTCTCTTCACCCCACACTCCCTCCCTTGGACTCGTGGGTCTCTAGGACTAACGGGGGACCGCTCAGAAAGGAGAAACCACAACCCCACGGCCCTCAAAAGGAACACCGGACACCTCGGAGCTTCACTGGATATGACCATTGTTTTTTTCTGAGTCTTTTCGATCAACGAAAACCCACTTTGAGGTAATCTGTCGAACCCACAAGTGTGGCCTGAGGTCCTGGAGTGCTCAGCGCGGGATGCCCCTTTGGAGCAGATCAAGATTTCTGAGCAAGATTGAGGTGCACAATAGACTCCTTAGAAGACAGAGGGCTTGTGAGACAAAGAGCCCACAAGCCGGTCTTGGGTGAGGAAGTCAATGTGTGGAGTAAACAAGGTGCCACAAGAGGCAATGTTGGTTCTGGGCTACCCAAAGGGGACGGGAGATGGGATGGGAGACCCGGGATGGGAAGGGAGAGCCGGAGCTAGACCGCAGAAGATGGGCACAGCTGGCCGGACATTGCTAGCTCAGGAGATGTCTTGAATAAGGACAAAGAGTAAGGATATGGGGTGAGTTTACAGGTTTGGCCAAGGGTCTAGGGGGGAAGACATGATAGAGGAGGGTGGAGAGGTAGGGTGGGGCTGGAATCAGAAGGGCTTCAAGGGTTTCTTCTTTTCTGAAAGTTCCTGTGAGCTCTCTGTATCTCATAGAATGACATATTGCCAGCAGCGGCCTGTCCAAAACTCAATCTTTGTCTTCTTCCTCTGCTTTTCCTCCTCACACTGGTCTGTCAGCTCCCAAGCTCACCCATCCAGGGTGCCATGCCAGGTCCAGGCTGGCAGGGGGTTTCATTTTGCCAACAGAGTGGGAGCGGGGAGAGTTTGCATCAAGGGGTTGGGCGGTGGCTCCCCAGGCCACCGTCCCTGGGAGGGCCCACAGCAGTTGCCAGGGGCTGGCTGGCATCGGGACACAATCTGGTAGCCACAGAAGAGATGCTCATCCTTGGAGGCTCTGTCAGCCCTCAAACACCTGCTGTCTTGGCTGGGCATGCCTGGCAGGGTTTCTGGAGGAGATGAGCAGGGGATGGAAGGGGTGGTGGAGGGCTGGCAGTGGTCAGAAAGGAAGTGTCTTCCGTGCTGAAATGAGACACTGTCTATCAACCAATGGGTAAGTTCTGGCCACAGACACTGACGACTGGTACACATGAATCGAGTTTTTTTGTTTGTTTTGTTTCTCCCCCTCATTGCCTGTAGCACCCCTGGAAAAAATGGGGGCAGGCTGGACCTGCCCGTTAGTGTAACTCTGCATCGGAAAGGGAAGGTTTCACAGAACAGAAGGGTCAAGAGTTCAAAGGGAAGCTTAGTCTTGTCTCGAAATAATAAGTCGTTTGTGAAGGTGTGAGAGGAGGGGCCACAGAGACGGGAACAATGGCCTCCCTTCTGGAACGGGATCTGTTCTCCTGTCCTACTCCCTGTCTTCTCTGGGAAAGCACGAGGCCAAGAAGCAAATGGAAGGGAAGGAGGGGTCCTCTGCAGAAAATGTGCCACCCAGGAACACCCTCGTGCCAGCCAGAGCACCAGGGGGGACACTTGCCCCGCTGCCCAGCCTCAGATGCACGACTCTTTCAGTCGAAGCCTGTCCATCTTTCCAGCTGTCCCCCACCTCACATCCCCACCCCCCACCCCCCATCTTGAAGCCCCATGCCGACTGCCTTTGGAAGAGCACCAGCAACCAGGACAACTTCGGCAGCAGCCGCGCCCGCAGACAGCTCCGATGCCAGGCTCCCTGCTACGAGCAAGGGTGGGCCTGGCCTGTGGCTGTCCATATAGCACAGAGGCGGTTTCTGAGCGAGAGCCCTGAATACAGGCACGGATGGTGCCCTCGGCAGCGTGTCTAATCGACCCTGGCTGTCTTTCTCGGTCTCCAGCTCCCAACCCATGTTGGTCTCTCTCTTCTTTGACTCATTCTGGAACTTCTGTGCCATAAATCTGAGGCGCCCCCTTCCTCCCCCCCCCACCCCCGGCACGCCCCTCCGCCTTCATTCCCTCCCCAGGCCTGGTCCCACCAGCAGGCAGACAATTCCAAATTAGCCGCCGTCATGGTTGTCCAAACTGACAGGCAGGGAAACTGAGGCACAGCAGGCTGCAGGGCCTTGTCCGGCCTCCTACAGGGACCCAGTGACACAGCTGCCAGCAAGACCCAGGGTTCTGGCTGGAACCGTGAGTCTAGAGAGCTCAGCGATGGCCCAGGGGCCATGTGAACCAGCACAAAGCTCTCTGGACGCCACATGTAGCTAAAAATCCCAGGACTACATGGCAAATAGGATTGTGATGGCGGTGGGTGGGGGAGTGGGAGGAGGATGGGAGAGAGAGAGGGAGAGAGATTTGATGGTGGACTTGCGATCTTCTCCAGGTCTGAAATTTGACAAGCACTGAAGCAGGAGCAGAGAGCTCCAAAGAACGGGGCAAGAGAACAAAGCCTTCCCAGAGCCCTGGGATCAAACCTTGGGCAGGTGTCTTCCTGTCTGTCCTTCCCAGCCCCTCCTCTCAGGCCCGAGATCACCACATTGAAGGACTCTGGTGGGAGGGGCTCCGACCCCCAAGTCATCCTGCCTGCCGCCTGTGGCCTTTCTGGTGCTGACCATGTTTCAGACACTTCCCAGGGGCCTCAGCAGACCCACCTATTTCCTACGTGAAGTTCAGTCTGTTTGCAATGAGGCCTCTCTTCTTTGCTTATTTCGGGAGAGATGGAAAGTGGCGAGGTCGGTTCAATCTGGGGGACCTGAGACTCACCATGCCGCTGCTTCCAACCCTATGAAAATAACAAACAGTCCCCACGCAGCCATGGGCCCCGGAGAGTGGTGGGCCTGGGAGGCTTTCTGGATGGGAGGACTTGTCGTTGTGTGGGTTCTCAGATAAGATTGTTTAGGGAATCCAGTGAGGACCTCTCCGTTTCAACGTCAGTTAAAACAGAAAGAGTCCAGCACTGTTTGGGACCTGGAGTCCTTTCTTCCTTTCCTTCTATGTGGGGCTGGGTGGTGGGTGAAGACGTTCGAAGGCCTTTCAGAAAAGCCCACTGGCCCAGACTTCGGACACAGAGGGCATCCTGGGCAGCATTGACTCCTGGGTGCTGCTCCTGTGATCACCAGGGGAGCGTGTAGCTGCAGTGCTTCTGTCAGAGGTGGGACAGATGCCACTGACCATTTCCAATCCGATGGAGGAACAGTCTCCTGTGAGATGGCAGATTGTGCTGAGGAGGCCAGGCGTGGCCATGGGCTAGAGGACAATCCCCTTTCTGCTCGGCTTTAGCCACCACAGGGGAAGGCTTTGCCGCCGTGACAAAGAACCTCCAGTCTCAGTGTTATGCCAGCTGGGGAGGGCCCGGGTGGTGCGCATCGTGTAAAAAGCTGCGCTGCTACCTGAAAGGCTAGAAATGTAAGTCCACCCCAGAGGTACCTTGGAAGAAAGTCCTGGCGATCCTTGGAAAACCAGGGAGCTGATTTCTACTCTGACCGACAGAGGGTTGCCAGGAGCTGAATCAACTCGTGGGCAGGTGGCGGTGCCATCTGGAACATATGGCTGTCAGAGTGCTCTCATCAGGGAAGGAGGCTGTCTGGAATCTTCTGAGGACCACCCCCACAAGAGGCAGGCATCATTTCCATTGAGGGCCTGCGCCCTCACTCTCACTGCAAGGGAGGCTATGGAAAATGCGGGGGACATGTGCATTTTTGGTGAGTGGAGATCATCAGAAGCCTTGACCCGTTGACATTCGAATCAGCCATAGTCACTGTGTAAGTCTGGATAGATTAGAGAAACAAGATTGTAAACATTCATATGTATTTAAGGGAGAGGTTTATATATAAGAGGAATGGAACATTGAGAAAAATCCCAGCCCTATCCAGTCCAATATTAGCCCATATGTCCGATAGCAATCCATAAATCCTCTGCAGACTCATGCAGCACATGCAATGACACCAGGACAATCACAGGCCAGTGGGTGCAGCATCTTGAGTATCCAGTGTCATTGTAAGCATATCAGCACTGGCAGGGAGGGGTCTCTCTGTGGCTTCTCAAGCATCTCAGCACTGGCAGGAGTCTCTATGTGGCTTTTCTGGCTTCTGAGGTCTGGTTCCATCAGGGTAAGCCCATGTGGTTTCTCCTCCAGGATCTCACAGGAAGTCAGCCTTCTGTCTTGTCAGCAGAGCTTCTGCAGGGGACTGAGTTGTGAGTCTCTCACCTCCAAGGGGGAAATACGGCCAGATTTCCCAGAATCCTCAGGAGAAGGCCACGCCCACACAGAGGTCTCATAGGCTATCTCCAGATTGACAGACTCCACCCTTACACTCTTAATCCTCAAACTGACACCAGATGACATGACTGCCACAGCCACAAAAGCCTGAAAGTCACATTTAGGAAAACCCTTCTCTGGGTGTCAGACAGAGGGTGGTGTGAACTGATGGGGCCTGATGAGTTGCCCACTGTCCGTTCCCTCATGGCATGGGTGCTGCCAGCATCTACGGCTGCTTTAAGGGTCATCTTGGAAAGTCACCTAAGCGCGATACCAAAATGACTGCCTGTAGCAGGTACCCCATGAGAACAAACAGGAGCCTGTGAGTTCTTAGTGTTGTTTCCACTCACGGTGGTCTGATAGGCACTGCCAGGTACTTGCTGTAGTCACTGGGTCAGTCCATCTGGCTAAGGGTCTTTCTCTTTTCTTACCAATCCTTTACCATGGACTGATCTTTCCTGGTAACATGTCCAGAGTACATGAGAAGTAGTCTCCCCATTCTCACTTCTTTTTTTTTTTTCACAATAAAACCTTTAATTTGTCCACATTCAATCTGAATTTTAAACAGATTCTTGAACTGGTGGCTCATAGCCATCAGCCCGTTCCACTTTTGCACCGGTCTCATCTCCAGTAGTTTTTCCAGAACTACCACCTTCCCCATGAAGCTCCATGAGTTTTCCCAACTCAAACTTGGGCTTTTTCAGCATCTTTACTTTCCTGACAAACACATCATGGAGGGGATAAATAGACTGGCAAGCCTTTTCTATATCTTTCCCAATGCTGTCTGCAATCAATTTATTGACCACTTCTTTCAAGTCATTTGTCTGCACCTCTCGGGTCATGATTTCCATCATTTTCTTTCGGATTTGGTGGACCTGCTGGTGCTGAGCATAAGAGGTCTTCCGAATCTGATTATTGTGTTTTTTAGTGAAACCAACACGGAACAGACAAAGTAGATACCCGTCGGTAGTCTTGACATCAACGTGAGCTTCAATCATGGTCTGCCATTTTTTGACCATAGAGCACATCTTGTCCCGAGAAAGATCCATGCCATGGAAGTTGGTTAGGCAGTTTTTGCCCTGAACATTCTCAGTTATTAACTTAAATTTCCTAAAGGCAACCTCATCATTTTGCAGATCCGCAAGGCTCACTTCAAAAACTTGACCCTTGAGGCCATCAGATGCAATTTTGGTTCCTTGAGTCCTGGTGACTAGTGCTTTCCCAATGTTTCTTATGTTGAACATAACTGGTGCTTTCACATCATACCAATCTTTCTTGGAAAATGGATCAACCCACTTACACTTTCTTCTTAGCTCCTTTGTTACCACCTTTTGTAAGGCGCTTGTTCTTGCCGACTGCCATGGTGCCGTGCAGAGAGCCAAAAGGCTGCTGTGCAGAGAGCCAAAAGGGCTCCATTCTCACTTCTAAGGAGCATTCTGGCTGGATTTTTTCCCCTTCTGGCAGTCCATGATACTGTCAATATGCTTTGCCGACAGCAGAATTCAAATGTGTCAGTTCTGCAGTCTTCCTCATTCCCTGCACAACATTCCTGTGTATATAAGGCCATAGGAAACAGCACCACAGCTTAGGTCAGGTGCACCTTAGTCCTCAAAATCACATTTTTGTTCTTAAACACTTTAGGGAGGCCCTGTGTAGCAGATTTGCCTGACACAATATGTTGCTTGACTTCTCCATGACTGCTTTCGTGAGTGCAGTGGCTGTAAGCACGAGGACATCCTTGACAACGTCAATCCTTGTTCATTTATTGTGATAGTGTCTTCGGGTTCAAAGGACTTCTGGCGGTATAGGTGGTCATGACTTGAACGACTGGGCAAGTGCCAGTGGTTCAGACCCACCAGGCTCTGAGGGAGAAAGATGAGACTTTGTGCCCACAAAGATTCATAGTCTCAGAAACCCAAGGGGGCAGCTTCACTCTGTCCTAGAATGTCACTATGAGTCAGAATGGACTTGCTGGCTCTCCGTCTTGCCTGTTGGTCCAGTTATGAGGATTCAGAGTTGATTTGCATTGACGTGCAGCCCATAATTAAGAAGGCGGTCTCTGATCTTCATCAGCAAGGCCTTCAAGTCCTCCTCACTTTCAGCAAGCAAGGTTGTGCCAATTACATATCACAGGTTGTTAACGAGCCTTCCTCTGATGCTGAGGCTTTGTTTTTCATGTAGTTTGGCTTATTTGCTGAGCAGACAGACGGGATAAACATGGTGAAAGGATAGAATGCGGGCACCCACCTTTCCTGATTTTAAACCACAGAGGATTCACTCGTCCTGTTTGAATGCCTGCCTCTTGGCCCATGTACAAGCTCCACATGAGCACAGGGAAGTGTGCTGCAGTTTCCATTCTTCTCAATAGCTTGCCATGTTCCATATAGTTGAATGCCTTTGTGTCATCAGTAAAACACAGGGAAACATCTTTCCGGTATTCTCTGCTTTCAGCATCCTCTTCTGAATCTGGCTTGAATCGCCAGCAGCTCCCTATCTATGTACGATTGCAATTTATTTTGAATTATTTTCAGCAGAATTTTACTTGCTTACAAAAGTAATGATATTGTTGGATAATTTCTGTATATTCTATTGGGTCACTTTTCTCTGGCATGGGCATAAATATGATTGGCTCTCTTCTGAGTCGGTTGACCCAGCAGAGGTCTTTCAGATTTCTTGGCATAGATGACTGAGTGCTTTTAGTGTGGCAGCTGAGCTTGTTGAAACATATTTTTGGGGGCATCACTGCCCTCTGGTGATAGGAGTAGAAGGCCCAGGCTTTGCTCCTGTGGAACCGCTGCTGGAATCGAACCTCCATCCCAGTGGGCCACAGTCCCGCGCACAACCACTACGTCACCGGGGCTCAGCCCTTGTTGAAACGTTTTAATTGATACTCTATCATTTCCAGGAGACTTGTTTGGTTGCTAATAATTTCAGTGCAGTTTGCGCTTCTTCCTAAATACTATTCGTTCTTGATCACAGGCTATCTCCTGGAAAGGTTGAAGGTCGGTCAGTACTTTCTGGTACAACGATTTTGTATATCCTTCCATTTTCTTTGATGATCCCTGCATCATTCCACATTTTGCCCTATAGCTGAGCTTAAATTGTGAACACCTAGTTTGCAGAAGGCTATGAATGACAGTGGAAGCCCAAAATCCATTTGCAGGGTCCACACATGGATTAAGATTCTGGCGAATTCCTTCTGATCATAGGTGAGGGATGTAAATAGCTCTGTTATCAGATTGAGAGCATTGCAAAATTGGTTATGGGCTATGTAAGTTGGTCAATATGTAATACCTTATCATTTGATCTCCCTTTGGACTCATCTTAAAGCTGTGTTGGTTAAAAAAAAGAAGTGAAAGGGAAATACATGTTGTGATAGTTAAAGTTTATTGTGCCATCCTGGCCAATAAATACATGTGGCATTCATTGAAGGGTGGGAAGATAAATGGCTTGGTGAGCCTCGCCTTAACTTTTTCTCTGGTTTGTCCCTTGTTCTTTCATGGTCAGACCAGTACGCCGCTGTCTTAGCTTTTGAGTCTTCCTGCAAGATATCCCTGAGGAGAAGCCACATGGACCTACCCTCATGCAGCCCTGGGTGCTATAGCAGCTGCATGGAGACCCCTGCCAGAGATGAGATGTTGACATGCTCACCGATTCGGCCTTTCCTCCTGCATTCAGTGTTACTCCATATGCTTTGTGATTTTGAGGAGGACTTTGTAGATTGGTGTCAGACATATGGGCTAATGTTGGACTTATGGACTTGGACTGGCCTGGGTTGGGATGCTTTTTTAATGTATACTTATCTTTTACATAAAACTCTCTCTTAAGGAAATCGAGGAAAGAGCTAGGAAGCAAAGGGCATTTATAGAAGTTTAAATACAGACTTGTACATATGTAAATATATACATGATGATGGGGAAATAGATCAATATGTATATATTTATAGGTTTAGGATTAAGGTAGCAGATGGACATTGGGCCTCTACTCAAGTAATCCCTCAATGCAAGAATACTTTGTTCTATTAAACTGGAATTTCATGATGCTCATCTTCCTGACAAGATCACTGAAGACAAATGGGTACATAAACTAATGTTGGGAAGAAAGCTGATGGTGCCTGGCTATCAAAAGATATAGCATCTGGAGTCTTAAGAAGGTAAACAAGCAGCCGTGTAACTGAGAAGCAACAAAGAGCATATGGAAGAAGCACACCAGCCTGTGTGATCATGAGGTGTTGAAGGGATCAGATATCAGGCATCAAAGAACAAAATATTATATCATTGTGAATGAGGGGGAGTGTGGAGTGGGGACCCAAAGTCCATCTGTAAGCAACTGGACATCCCCTTCCAGAAGGTTCATGAGGAGGAGATAGACCAGTGATGATGCAGTGTAGCAACAATGAAACATACAACTTTCCTCTAGCTCTTAAATGCTTCCTCCGCCTTCCCCTCACACTATCATGACCCCAATTCTACCTAACAAATCTAGCTAGACAGGAAAATGTACACTGGTACAGATAGGAACTAGAAACATGGGGAATCCGGGACAGATGAACCCTTCAGGACTAGTGGTGAGAGCAGCCATACAGGGAGGGTGAAGGGAAGGTGTGTAGAAAGGGGGGATCCATTATAAGGATCTACATATAACCCCCTCCCTGGGGAATGGTCAATAGAAAAGTGAGTGAGGGGAGACATTGGTCAGTGTAAAACATGGAAAAATAATGATTTGTTAATTGGGGGGAGAGGGAGAAGAAAAATGAGGAGCTGATACTAGGGGCTCAAGTCAAAAGAAAATGTTTTGAGAATGAATGAGGGCAACCAATGTACAAATGTGCTTGACACAATGGATATATGTACAGATTGAGATGAGAGTTGTACGAGTCCCAATAAGATGGTTTTTTAAATACTCTTATGTTCATATGAGTTTCTGGGGATTTGTTTCTCTAGTCTACCCAGACTTACACACATGTGGACTAAGCCCATGGTGAATCCTGTCTCACCAGGGACCAGGGATGTGAACACCTTGCTAACCTGCAGAATGCATTAGAAAGTGGATTGTTGCGGATGCAGTTAGATTAATATTTATCACCCTATCACTTGCTCTCCCTTATGATCCATTTAAATTTGTTCTAGTTTTTAATATTTTCTGCTTGTTTTTAAGATTGAGGTTTTTATATGTTTTACTTTGTTATTCTTGTTTGTGTGTTTCTTAATTTTTTTTTTGATATATGCAATCCAGGATAGGTGAAGATATATAGAGACAGTAACTGAATTAACGGTTCCTTGGAGTTATGTAGGGGAGGCCTGGGCAATGGAGAGCTAATTGTGATGATGATTAGACAACTCTTCTTGATGTGACTGAACTATTGACATGCATATG
The DNA here is from genome assembly GCA_004026705.1 of Nesogale talazaci. Classification (NCBI taxonomy): domain Eukaryota; kingdom Metazoa; phylum Chordata; class Mammalia; order Afrosoricida; family Tenrecidae; genus Nesogale; species Nesogale talazaci. The sequence goes on along the minus strand of PVJH01008189.1, from coordinate 46,676 downwards.
TGAGTTCTATGCCAATAAAACGGCCGAAATAACATATTTTGCTCTTAGTGCTGTCCAATATGGCAACTCGAGGCTTACATTTTTCTTTAGCTCTTTCAGCTGGCGATATTTTGAGCACGTTTTTCCCTTGAGGCTCTCTATTGCGGCCTCGTTGGACGGTTTATTATAATACTTTGCACTGTCTTCGTGAACTGCCTTCGCTCTTTGACATCATCATTTCTTCCATTGGCTCGAACTGTTCTGCGTTCAACATCAACTTTCCAAGTCTCTTCTGACATCCGCTTTGATCTCTTCTTTCTCTCCTGTCATTTGAGGGACCTTTTCTTTCCTTCATGTCTTCTGTTCTTGATGCCGTCCCACAGTTCATCTCGTCTTCGGTCACGAGTGCTCCAGTGTCACACCTGCTCTTGAGGCGGTCTCTAAATTCAGGTGGGATAGACTCACACTTGCATTTCGGCTTTCACGGACTTGCTTTAATTTTCTTCCGATTCAACCTGAGCTTAGAAGGTTGGCCTGTGTCCTTGTTTGGGGTGACAATATCGATCTTCCCTCTAGTCTCTCCCCACAGATGTAGTCCGTCTGGTCCCTGTGTCTTCTGTCTGGTGAGGAGCACGGTAGAGTTATCATGATGTTGTTGGAAAAAGAGAAGTACAAGGAAAGAGTTCATTTGCCTTGCAAAACTCCATCCTGTGAGCTCCAGCTTCAGTTCTCTTACCAAGGCCCATGTTTTCCAACTACTGATCCTTCTTCTTGGTTTTCCCAGGGGGCAGTGATGGTTCAGTGACAACAGTCTCAACACCCACGTAGAAAAACCAGGTTTGATGTCCAGCCATATCCAGTCACCATCTGTCTAATAGGAGATAGAGAAGGTTTCATCAGCACCAAGATAGACTAGGAAGATAGGTCTGGCAATTTATTTCCAAAAAACCAGCCATGAAAACCATGTGGGGTTTCCGCAGCCAATCCTGGAAAGGCGTAGGGCCAGTCTTCCATTGTCCATGGGGTTGCCAGGAGCAGAGCGTCTGGTGGCCAGCACATAGCAACAGATGTCTTCCCAGAGCACCAGAGGGCAGCTCGAGGTCCTTGGGTGGATGCCACGGGGACTTGCAATGTTTCACTCTTCTTTGGGTCACAGGTCGGATTCCCTAACTGGTCCCCCTTCCGTTGAAATATCTACTGGATCTCTGTTTTCAAGGATCTTCTAAACAGCACTTGGAGTCACCCAACATCTGAGACACCAGTCTAGAACCAGACACCCTGGAGACAAATGCTACCTTCTGCTGGTGGTGCCTCCCACCCTCCACCCCAAACTGCGCTTCCTGCAAGAAGGATACAGTGGAAACAGTCCCGCTCATTGAGGACCAGGTGGGCCAGGCCTGAAGTGCTTTCCTGGGATGATGGCTGTAAAGGGTACTGAAAACAGTTAAACATCAGCTAGGGAATTTAATACATAAGAGCCTATTTATATACTTTGCCAGTGGGAGAATAATAAATCACTCCATTCGGATTGAATGAAAGGATAACCATGGATCCCGTTAGAACCAACAGAAGTATTTCAAAGGGCACTGTTTATAGCATCCACTGTCATTTTGACCTAAGAGCCCAAAGCTGGACCCTCACTAATCTGAGAAGGAGTTGGTAGCAGTATTGCCTGAAGCGGGGGAAGCAGAGAGTAAATGAGAGGAAGCCAATTCACAATGCATGGATGTTTAAATGAATTCAGAGTGAAAGAGAATGTGCTGTGAGGAGATAGAAGCTGTAACCGGGAGTTACACCACCGCAGTGATATTTAGTCTTAACACTAAATACATAAACTAAGAACAAAGACTAAACTCAACTGCATGGGTCTGGCTTGCAAGAATTTCAATTCTGAAAAGGAAATGTTTGCTGGTGGAACTTCCTGTCTGGGGTCTTTCTACCACCTGGTATTGCTCGCCTCATCATAAAAGTGTACAATATGCCTCTGTCTCTGCACCTGGGTGGGGGAAAGACCAGCCTTTCTACTCCCATCCAGAGTCCCGCTCTTGGAAACCCACAGGGGCAGCTCTCCCAGCTCTCCCTGCCCCACATGGCCACCGTGATGGTGGTGAGTGAGTGAGGGCACCTGCGGAGTAGTCTCTGCTGGCAAATTATGAGCCTGCAAGTGGCCAGGCCTCCTTTCTCTGAATGTCAATGAAATCAGCTAGGAGGGTAAATGCCAAAGCACTGCTACTAAATCTTAGGGCCTGGTATGAAACAAAGCTTGCAAAATGGGAAGCGATTGTTTTGTGGGATATAGCTCCCACCTAGATCTGTCCATTCAGAAAGGCAGCTTGCCAATCTCTCTAACCCAGGCATCCTCAAACTCCAGCCCGCAGACCACATGTGGCCCGCCGAGGACATGTATCCAGCCCCCAGGTGTTATGCCACCGCTACCTGTCCTGCTTAGCAGCTGACTATCCCAGGCCCACAGTGAATTTGTTCATAGTTTTTTTTTTTTTAAAAAAACTATAGTCTGGCCCTCCAATGGTCTGAGGGACAGTGAACTGGCCCCCTGTTTAAAAAATTTGAGGACCCCTGCTCTAACCTTTTCTTGGAGAACTGGGCACTCTTCCATTGATGCCACGTTGAAACAATAGCTTGGCTTTCTCAAGGGACTGAAATTCTGTCCCTTTTCAATGTTCTTTGAGCTTGAGGAATAGACAGACTTCTGAAGAGGTCAGATCGGGGCTGTCAGTTAGATGGGGTAAGTTTTCTGACGAAATTCTTACAGGACAGCAGGCAGGTGCATCGTTGTGATGGGAAAACAGTCATGGTTACAACTTCCCTGGTCTTTCTCCCTTCAATGCATTTTTCACTGAAAATGTTACAAAAAGGTTTTTTGGGGGAGATCCCAAGATGCAATTGCCATAAACTTCTGAACTGACCTCTTTGCCTTGAATTTAATGGCTCAGGCCATTCCCTCAGAAGCCTGGATTTTTTTTTTTAAAGACACCCTGGCAAGACTGAGACAAATCTATGGCTGAGAGATCTAGTCTGCAGCCAGCCCCCGATCACAGAGACTTGTCTAAGCAGGTCTTGTTTGGAATAGCTGTGTGCACGTATGAACTGGGATCTTAGCAGCGATCCTTTCCAAGTATCCTTCTATATGGTCTTCTCCTGCCTCCCCATAGACGCCCCTCTCCCCCTGGTAAACATGGGCGACTTGCAATTTTTAGGTGTTTGCCCTTTCTAGGTCTTCCGTATAAGTGGGAATTATACACTGTTTTGTCTGGTGAATCCCACTTGGTTTACAGGATTGTTTCTCATGATAGCTGAATATGATTTCATTGTAGGATAGGCTTGATTCGTTGTTTATCTATTCATCCATCGATGGACATTTGAATCATTTACACTTGGTAGAAACAACGCTGAATAGCAAGTAATGTTGCAATGAACATTGAGGCACAAGTGTCTGTTGAGCCTCAGCTTTCAATTCTTAGGGAGCAAATTACTAGGAGTAGAATTGCCGGGGTACAAGAAAATTCTATCTTTGAACTTTAGAAAAAAGATCATTTTATTGGGTGTTTGTATAGCTCTTATCTCCATCCATCCATCCATCCACCCATGTGTCAAGCATGTTTGTACACAGGTTGCCATCATCATTTTCAAAACATTTTTGTTCTACTTGACCCCTTGGTATCAGCACCTCATTTTTTCTCTCCCTCCTACACCACCCCCCCATGAACCCTTGATCATTCATAAATTATTATTATTTGTTCATGCCTTACACTGACTGATGTCTCCCTTAAAATGCTTTCCTGTTGTCCATCCCCCTGGGAGGGGCTTATATGTTGATCATTGTAATCGCCACCCCCCCCCTTCCTCTCCTCATGATTGGTCCTCCTCATTATATCTCTCCTCATTATTGGTCTGGAGGAGCTTATTGTCCTGGATTCCTTGTGTTGCCAGCTCTTATCTGTGCCTGTGTACATGCCCTGGTCTAGCCAGATTTGTAAGGTAGAATTGGGGTCATGGTAGTGGGAGTGAGGAGGAAGCATTAAAGAATAAGAGGAAAGTTGTGCATATCCTTGGTGCTCTCCTGAACCCTGCCTGGCTCATCTCTTCCTTGGGACCCTGCTCATTTGAACATTTTGAGGACTCACTCCACTATTCTCCATAGCAACAGGTGCACCACCCTACACTCCCAGTAGACACACACACACACACACACACACACCGGTGTGCTTATTTCCCCACACCCTTTCCAACACTTCCTTCTTTTTTTATTTTTTATATTTATTTATTTTTATATGTGGGCACCACTGCCCCCTGGTGGGAGTAGGAGGCCCAGCCTTGCTCCTGGAGAGCGGCTGCTGGGTTTGAACCGCTAACCCTGTAGGCCGCAGTCCCGCACACAACCACTATGCCACCAGGGCTCAGTCCCAAACACTTCCTTCTTAAGGGATTTTTAATAAACGTTCATCTTAGTGGGTGTAAGACACATATGGACTTTTTTTTAACCACAACTAAAATGAGGGCCCTGTCATTGCCAGGGCCAGACAAACCAGCCTCCGTCTGCTTTAGCCAAAGGAAAATTTAATGGCCCATGCAATTGAAAGATTCAGAATTAGGTCTCACCTCAGACAGAACTGGATTCGGGGCTAAAATAGTAGGTTTCCAGCACTCTCCAGTTCTCAGCTCTGCCTTCTGTTGTGTTGGCTTCAGGCGCAAGTTTCCTGGGACAGCAAAATGGGGGCAGTTCCAGGTCCTGTACTTTCCAGACCCAAGACTCACTCTTTCCCAGAAGCCCTTGGGAAGTTTCAAGGTATCTCACACGCTCTGACTGATCAACCCCCTGAACCACTCACTATGTCCAGGAGAATGCCATGCACAGATTGGTTCCGGCCTGAGTCACCTGCTTTGTCCTTACAGTGTTGCCAGTTGCCTTGGGGTCTCAAGGACTGAGGTCAGGGACAGTATGAGATTCCCCAGGAAGAAAGTGGACATGAACGCTTAGCAATTAATCCTAAGCTTAAGGTATCTAACAAGCCTCTGGATGCCTTGTCTAGGTAAAGTTGGTCCAGTCTTTGGCCATTGCTCCAGAATTCCCCTTTCCATGAGCTTGGGACCCAGTTGGTGCAAGTCAGGAGTGGGGAACCCTTGTCCTGCCAGAGGCCATTTGGAGATTTATAACACCATTCGCAGCCGTGCTAATTCACTCACCCCTACTGTGAGGGCTAGAACCGCTCCTTGGTGAGGTGTGTGACATGAGTTGGTGTAGATGATGTCTCCAGCATTACCCGGCCCGTGAGCTAGGGGTTCCTCACCCCTACATAGGTTCTATTAGTAAAGTCATCTGCCCCTCTCGGCACCCACTGCTATTCCCAGCTTCATCATCCATTATCTGGTTGGAGACACAGTCGGGCATGAGGTGGAGGCGGCGTGTTTCCGCTCATCCCCACCTGACGAAGCCACATTTCCATTTCACACGTACGACAAAGGAAGGACTTGGCCAGAAGTCGCTCCTCGTGCCAATTTGGAAACCCGGCCCTGAGCCTAAATCACAAACAGAGACTCCCTCCCTAGCCCTTCACTTGCCATCCACTCCCACCCGTCCCATACCTCGCCGAGCAGCCTGACAACAGAGTGTCTGCAGGTGTCACCTTGCGCATCTCCAAAGAAGAGGGCAGAGGTCACCTTCCCATGGCTTTCCCCGTGGCAGCCATCTGGGGTCAGGCGGAAACTCTGAACTTGGCCCTTCACCGCCTTCCTCTGACTGTCTTACCCATGCAAGCCTTAAAAGTCATGGAAACATTACTGATTTTCCAACTCCAAGGACTCCAGCCAAGGGGTCAGAGGGTAGAGGGCCATGGAGGAGTATGCCGAGGGCAGCTATCTCTGGGTGGGCGATACCTCCCTCAGGCGGGAGGCCTGGGGGCTGCCCAGAGAGAGAACCCGGAGGAAGAGGTCTTGCCGAAGAGGCTGGGAAAGAAAGTGGGTCTGGGTTAATCCTGCAGAGCATTTTGTCATGCATTCTCGTCAGGGCAAGAAAAAAAATTAATAAAATCAGTTACCGCCAAACTGCTTCCTCCTGGTGACCCCCACAGAGGCCAGAGTAGAACTGTGTTGAGTTTTCAGTGGCTGGCTTTTCCAGAAGTAGATCACCAGATCTTTCTTCCTAGGCACCTCTAGGTAGATTCGAACCTCCAACCTTTCAGTCAGCAGCTGAGTGTGTTAACCGCTTGGCACCAAGGGACTTTGTGAGGACAGATATCCAGAAAATCATCGAATTCACCCTCCTCCATCAGGAAGGGTGGGGTGGAGGGAGAATATAGGGTAGGATGGTGAGAGACTCTGTGTTAGTCTGAGTAGACTAGAGAAACAAATTCATAGACACGCATATGGATATAAGGGTACGGTTTATATACAAGAGGAAGGGGACATTGAGAAAGCATCGCAACCCACTCCAGTTCAGTCATAAGTCCGATACTAGCCCATATGCCTGATAGCAGTCTCTAAAGTCTCCTTCTGACTCACCAAGTCACTGACCAGGGGGTGCAGAGTTCCGGTGCTGGCAGGGGTCTCCCCATGGCTCCTCGCTTCCAGGGCTCAGGGTCCATCAACAGCATCCAGTGGTGGTAGAGGCAACTCAGCGCTGGCAGGGGTCCCCACACAGCTTCTCCAGCTTCAGAGGTCTGGCTCCATCAGAGTAAGGCCGTGTGGCTTCTCCTGGGAGCTGCCATCTTGTCTTGTCCGTCGTTCCTCGTCTTGGAGACTGACTCCCAACACCTGGGGAGATGGCCTCTCATCTCCATGAGGGAAATCCTGCGAGATGTCCCAGAAGTCTCAGGAGAAAGCCGTACCCACACAGAGGCCTCATTGGCTGCTCAATGGCTATCTCCAAATGAACAGGCCAGACTCCACCCCTAGACTTCCAATCGCCACAGATGTCCAGAGAATGAGCTGACACACTGATAATTCAGCAGTAAAGACTCACTAGCAAAGGTGGGTGGGGTGAAGGGGTTGGGGGCAGCAAATAGGGAACTTGATGGGTGATCAAACAAATGAGGCAAAGCACGGAGAGGAGTCACTGGCCGCATAGAGATGCCCGGGCTGGCGAAGCGCGGACTTGTCCTCCCTCTTCCTGCAGGGATAGCGCTAGTCTTCCATCTTGGCATCAATGTTCCCAATGTTTGCAGGGGTCAGATCTTTCGGGAACCTCCCTTTGCCCTATACCAGCTAAAAATAGTCTAGCGAGCCCAGAGAACCTTTGCTTCCCTTTGGATCTGGTTTGGACATTCCAAGTTAAGAGACTTTCTTCTGAGCCTTGTTTCGGTAAGAATAACATGGGAGGGAGAGGATGGGCTGGGAGAGGCTCTCTCAGGACAAGCCGGAGAAGGCGCATGCCTTTAGCTTAACGAGGTGCCCCCCCCCCCGTGCCCCCTGCCTGCAGGACAGGTGTGCCGGGGCTGGCCTGTGGCCCCTCCCTGCAAAACATTCCAGCAGAGACGCAGAAGAACTTTGAGAGCCCGAGCTTATCTATTTGCTGAAGGAACAACTCCTACCTGGGATAGCAGACTAGACTCCCCAAAGACCCTGCCATTTGGATGAGCGGTGACTGAGTCTAACTAATCAGAGGCTACATGTGTCTGGAAAGTTGGGGCCAAAACAAGTGGAGGGATATGGGGAAAAAGGATGGGGATGGGGGGCATGAAAAAGACTTGAAGGTGGATGGCAAACCTCATATGAGTCAACATATCTAGTTGCAAAAAAATAAAATGGTGTGCTTTAGGTGATACTGCTTGAAGAGTCATCGTGGTGGAAGAATGGAAGAATAGTTCTCCAGCCCTCTCATTGCCAGCGAGTCGATTCTGACTTCGTGGCACTCTATAGGACAGAGGAGAAGTGTCTCAGGGGGTTTTGGAGACTCGGACCATGGGAGTACAAAGCCTCGTCTTCTTCCTGAGGAGTGGCTGGTGGCTTTGAACTGCTGACCTTGCAGTTAGCAGCCAAACTCACAACCCACGACGCCATCAGGGACTCTTTTGAAGAAAAATCCTAGATGATCTAGAATAGTGAGGACCAGATAAAAACTTCTCTGGCTGGCCTGTTTGCTGGCTCATCTCACCCGGCAAACCACAGCACTGCCTTGAGAAGAGAGAAACGGAAGTGGGAGAGATCTGAAAGCTTGTCCCCTGGGCACATGTAAAAGAAAAAGAAGCAACAAGCGAGGGGAGATGAGAGAGAAGTCTCTGAGGGCCTGAGAAGTAGTTTAGTAGAAGGGTTTTGTCTCTGTAGGACAGAAAGACAGCACCAAGAGCAACTAAACACACACACACATACACACACACACACACACACACACACCAATCACAGAAACAGACTCACTGTCATGAAGTAGATGCCGCCTCATAGTGCCACAGGGTAGGACAGGGTCGAACTGCCCCTGTGATTTTCTGAGACTGTAACCCTGGACAGGAATGGAAAGTCTCATTTTTCTGCCCTGGAGCTGGCTGGTGGTTTGCAATGCTCCCCTTGTGAATCTTGACCCAAGACGAAACTAGGCCACCAGGGCTCCCAGTGAACAACTGGTGAAGGCTAACCCAGAGAGCGGCCTTCGAGCCGACTTCAACTGAACCTCACAGACAACAGAACCAAATGCTGCCTGGTCTGGCGTCCTTCATAGAACCATCAGTGTGCCAGAGTCTGCCATTCTGGATACTGTACCCGATCCATATCCAGGACTATGCTGAGGCCCCACTCCCTGCCCTCTGCAGGCCTGGATGTCAAAGCTGTCTGCCCACCTTTCCTTCTCAAGGAGGGTCTTTCTCCCTTGTCATCTCTGCCTTAGTACATCACCAGATGTGAGGTCCTCTTCCAGCCAGTGATTCCTCCTGAGGAGGAACAATGAGTCTAACAATGACCTGAGGTGTCCGTTGTGTTTCCATTGGCTAATTTCCAAGAGGAGATTGCCAGGCCCTTTCTTCCTAGTCTGCCTTGGTTTGGAAGCTCTGCTGACATTTGTCCACCTGCTGGCATTTGACAGACCTACCCATGGCAGAGCCTCCAGCATCGCAGAACTGTGCAAGGTATCACAGCACAGCCGATTGACAGATGGGTTTGGAAAGGCTGAAGAGAGGCAGGTGTCCACTCTGTTGGCAGCTGGGCCAGACTGTGAGGCCCGAGTCTGCTCTCCTGGAAGATATTTGAGCCAAGGACTGTTGGAGAAGAGCCTGTGGGAATGAGTGAGACGTGGCACTATCGTGCCTCAAAGGATCTCTATGGCATCGGAAAGCCCAGCAGCATGGCTTGTGTGTGCACACTCATGCCTTCTGCACATTAGCACTTCACCAGCTGCTTGGTTTAGAACTGAGCACAGGCAGAAGCCTGGACTCTGGGGGGCCAAGTGGGGGTTGAGTTTGAATCTCCTCTGGGCTACTCTTTGACGTGATGTCTCAGGCAAATCACTTCATGACTGCCACCCCTCAGCTTTGGGGTACAGGCTATCTGCAGACACCAGACTGTGACAGACACTGCTTCTGTCCTCAGGGAGCAGACATTCTTGACCCTTGACCCTGGTCCCTGTTCAGGAAAAGAGAAACATTATTAACTGCCCTATGGTATGTAATGAGGAATACCAGGAGGAGTACGTGAGAAGCCCAAGGTCAATCCAGAGTTGGTTCCTTTCCGACCTCTTCATTGTAAGGAGCTCAAGGCTACAGCTGTGCCTGGGAATCAACCCTGGTGCCCAAATCCCTGTGGGTCTTTGTGTGGAATCTGTCACTGTCTTTCTCGTCAAAGTCGAGCACTTGGGCCCTCTTGTTGCGCCTTCTTAAACAGTGGCTCTTCTTCATGGCTCCCTGTCTGTCCATGTGACCCACTTTCCCTTAGAGACCCAACACACAATTTAGTGGCAGTGGGGGTTGTGTTAGGCAGAGTTCTCTAGAGAAACAAAACCAGGACACTTAGGATTAGACACAGGAAAGATAGATAGATAGAAATAGGTTTATACAAAGAGAAGGACTATAATAGCTAATTAGTCCACATAGCAGTGCAGTGGGTTCAGTTCAAACTACTTTCATGGAGCAGTTAAAAGGGAAGTCCCTTAACTCACAGGGTTTCAACTCCAGGGTCAAGGAAGCAGAGAGGGGAGTCTTCCCTCAGGCGAGGCAGGCAGAGTCTGTTCGCAGGTAGCCAACCACAGGGCGAGTCAGCATCAATCAGTAGCTGAGGAGTTTATCAAAGCAGGTCCGATGAGCTATCAAACAATGCAAGGCAACAGGATTCACCAGCCTCAAGCTGAAGCGACACACACACACACACACACACACACACACACACACACACACACCAGCAGTGTTGGGGAAGCAGGTCTCAAAGGAGCCTCAAGCTCTAGCAACAGGATCCACAGGTTGGCCTCGCCCATAGGTAGTGTGGCACACAGGTTGAGGCAGAGAACTAGCTGCAGCAGCAGCATGCTGATCTGATCATTAGAGAGTAAGGGGGGGGGGGGCGGTCGCCCTTGCAGAGATATTTATCCCTTTGCCCTCCAATCCTACGTGTTCCTATTGGCCAGGTAATGAATTGGCAGTGTGAGAACATTGGTAGCAGGAAGTTTCTGGGCCCTGATTTCAGAGTTTTCAATGTCCTGGGTTGGATGAGAAGCCTTCCAGCTTCTGAATTCATCAGTCTGACAAGCGTGTCCCCCTGCCCAATTTTCCAGGCTCAGGCCAAGCCACATCTCCCCTGGAAATCATTGCCTGGCTTCTTACTCCCCCGACCATTCTGACCACGAAGCCAAACAGAATTGAGGGTTAGTCTCTACACAGTGCCTCCATGAATCTTGGCCTCTCCAACTCGAGGGCAGAGGACAGGTCTGAGTCTCTGGCCCTGCCCAAGATCCAACTCCATATTGGGGAGACAGTTGTTGCTGTTAACTGCTGTCAAGTCAGCCCCAACATGCGGGGACCCCATGCACAACTTCACAAAATGCTGCCTGGTCCTGTGTCGCCACTGTGGGCAGTTGGTATGAGCCATCGGACTTCCGGTGGCTGATTTTTCAGGAGTGGGTTTCCAGGCCTTTCTTCCTTGTCCCTGGAAGCCCAGCTGGAGCCTCTTCAGCATCTTCGCAGCATGGAAGCCAACACAGTCAGATGGTGGTGGCGATGCCAGAGGCTCATTGGCTGGGGTTGAATTGAAGTTCTCTCCTGTGGAAGGCAAGGAGGGAACCCCTTTAGAGGTTGAGTTCGCTTCCCACTTGCGTCTCACAGGACCCCGCATGAAGTGGGGAGCTGGAGGGCCAGATACTTAGAGTTAGCATTCACCCAGGCAGCGCCCATCTCACTAATGCCTCATATTCACGATTGACAGATTAAAACCTGGCCACAGAGCTCTACAGGGTTTTTTATTTTAATGATGATGGTGATGATGATAATAATAATAATAAAAATAAAAGATAGATTTTTATAGAAAAAACGCACCTGGATTTCTGGACTCTTTAAAAAACTGGCTAAAACTGAGGGGTGGCTGACCCCTTTAGATAGGCTTCCCATTTCCTGTTCACTGTGGATCCCACCCAGTCAGGTCCTCACCTTTGGGAGACTGCCAGTTCCCAAAGGCATTGGGGTCTCCAATCCATGGCTCCTTCTTTGAAGAGCTACTGACCCCAACAGGAAACGAGGATGCCCCAGGCTCAGTTCTTGACCCACTGTAGGGTTTGTACCTCCAGCCCCAGGACTGTCCCTCTCCAGGGAGCAAACACATCCCAAGGGCCATTGTGGGTTCGGGACCTCCCATGGGTCTGCTGGTAGCAGCCTGCCCCCAGGCCTTGTTCGGCTGGCAGGGAGATCTCAACCAGGCAGGTGTGTGGCCCTGCAGGGCGCCACTCCAGGTTGATTCCAGAAGGCCCCGACAGCTGCTCCCCATGTGTTGTTCTCCAGGCCAGAGGCTGGCCGTCTGGGGAGACCACCCATTCAAAGGCTGGCCCACTTCTCTAGGACTTCTTTTCAAAGATAGGTCAGCCTGGTGCCGTGACCTGAGGCTGCCCACGCTGTCAGGGCAGGAGGGACTGCCCCAGGGTCCCGCTTCCTGCCCTCTGCAGACCTGGATTTCAAAGCTGTCCTGTTCACCCTCCCTTCTCTGGCCTGCCTCCCGCCCACCTCTCCTCCCCAACATTCTTGGCTTCTTGTTTCTTCTATTGCAGAAGACATCTGTGAGAGTCAATGGCTAAGATGAAAGGTCTTGGCAAAGGGATACTTTTCTTTGTCTTCCAGGCGGACAGAGGAAGACTTCAGCTTCACCCTCACCTCCCCTAACCAGTAGGATGGCCTCCCCCAGCTCCCAGGGAGGAGAGAAAGGGGATCTGCGTGAAGATGACCAGAGGTGGCCCATCCCATCCAGTCCCGGTGCCCAGGCAGCCGAGTCTGCTTTTCTAGCAGAACAGGCTAGCCTAGAGATAAAAACAAACAAACAAACCTGCACGTAGGGTGCAGGAGAACAGTTTACCGTGTTACTGTACTTGGTTTGGCCAGAGTTTTTTGGACCCAAGAAGCCTCTGTGCCTATCTCTCCCACTGCTTTCTCTCCTCCGCCCTTCTTTCAGACTCTCAGCTCTGGCCTCAAAGGCAGGGAAGAGAAGGGAGCCCACCCTGTCCTCTCGGCAGCCTTCCCTCCCTTGTGCTGTTCGAGAGGTGACAGCCTGTGCTTCAACCCCCTTCTCTTCTCAAAGCGGCTGTGGGGAGTTGGCCAACGCAGTAACTTCTCCGAACCTCTGTTTTCCTGCCTGTAAAATGGGACAACAGACCGACGACGAATGGATGTCTTTGAACGAGGGTGCCGATGAAGACAATTGAGAGCACCAGGGTCTGTGAAGAGGACAGAATGACCTGTGTGGGAAGAAGTACAGCCTTAGAGGGGAGGAGAGCGGGACTTTCTTTGCCTTACGTACCTTCCGCACGTTGTCAGGAGAGACCTGTCCCTGGAGAAGGATGGCACGCTCTGCCAAGTACTGGGACAGTGAAGGAGGGGAAGGCGCTCACGGAGATGGGTTGACACCATGGACTCAGGCAGAGGAACAATGGGGAGGGTGGCACAGGGTCCGTCAGTGTTTCCTTCTGTTGTGTAGAGGCCCTCTGGGCCAGAAGAGACTCAAAGGCATCTCACAGCTATAGCAGAATGGGACAACCCTTATCTCACCGAGTTGCAACTAGGACAGGATGATGTCTTAATAGAGACATACTGGATGGTGATGATGGCGGTGGGGATGGAGGCAATGAGGGTCTGATGGGCTGCGGGATGGAGTGGGGGAAGAAGAGAGCGAATCTTGAGTCTCTACATCATGTATACATCCCATCTGCCTTTCTGCACCTCCAGCTCCCCCTCAGTTGATGACCTAAACTCTTCCCACACACACACACCCCCCCTTCTTTGCCGGGAGATGGTGACGGGCAGGGTGGGGGGTGATGTGGGAAGCAAGGTCCATCACCCTTGACCCTGGGGTGCAATTTGCTTTACTTTGTGTCTGTCAGTTCCCCTGCACTTGCCAGTTCTCCCCTAGGAGAGGGAGGCCGGTGCTCCTTGTCCTTGAGTCCCCCCTCCCCCCAATCCATATGCTGAAATCCTAACCTCTGTACTGGAGAACATGACCTTGGTTAGAGATAAGACCTTGACGGTGCTATTGATGAAGTTAGCACAGAGTCAATCCAACTTGAGTGGCGTCCTTAGAACAGAAGGGTAGAGACACAGAGACTCGGGAGAAGAATTCCATGTTTGCTGTCGCTACAGAACAAGGGGCCCCTAGCCCCCAGCGGTTCCCGAGAAGCAGGGACCAATTCTCCCTCGGAGCTCTGAGGAATCAAGCCAGTGGACACTCACTCAGCACTCTGCTCTCTGATCTCCGGCCCCCGGAACTCTGCGGGCCCTGATGTCCATTCTCCTAAGTCCCCCAGGTTGGGGTCCTTCATTCCGGCAGCCCTGTGGCTTTGTCATCTGGATGCACCCCCTGGAGCCATGCACCGTGCAACCCATCCTCAGGGGCTGGGGCTGAGTGCCGTGCGCTGGGCTGCCGGCTCCCTCAGATTCCTAATCCATGGGGCAACCACTGACACGGTCTGGCGGCACCAGGCGTGACCCCCAGAACAAAGGTAAAGGATGGACATAGCTGCCTCCAGAGAGCAGCATGGGCAGTTCTGCTCACCTGGCCCAGAAGCTCCCTTCTCTTCAGGTTGTTTGCCAGGCTTCCTGTTGGGGTGCTGCAACAGCTATGGGCTATTCAGGAAGTGGGGAACAGGTCTTAGGAGGTCATGAGCCCCTGGGGACCATGGCAAGGCAGTTGTCACGTGGGGCAGAGGGCAGATAAGCTTTGGTTCAGGTACAGGAAGAAGAAGGTTGAGAGCATAGCCCAGGGTCGGAATTTCCCCTCTGTTCACTCATCACCAGACCTGTCAACCAAACTCAGGAACATTTGCTTCTTCCTAGAAGCCGGCCGACATGAACCAAGGCCAACTGGAGGGTCTCTCACCCGCCCTGTCGACTCTGCCTGCACACAGGTCTCCCTCTTTGGAGAAGTACGAGCCTCACAGGAGAAAGGTTGTTCTCCTTTTCCCAAACCCAGAAGCCCGATGCCTGCTCCCGACTAACCTGTAGGGAAAGGGGCCAAAAATGAGCCCTGACTGAGGAGTGGTGGCAGGAGGAGCCACTGGCACCTCACTGTGGTTATGAGTTGGGCCCTGGGGCTTGGTCACGGTTGCCAGGCTCACACCGAGTCTTATTCAAATGTGTACTGGATACTGGAGACCCTGGGTACTAAGAGGCCCAGCCACATGCCCCACTCTTCCCACACCCCTAGCGAGAAGTACAAATGGGAGGATTGTGATTTCATATCCCTAGTGGTCCTCGCTCACTAGACCTTGCAATATGAACACCGTTAGCTGCAAATCTTATAAGGCATACAGCCAAAATGCTCCTGGGAGGCAAGAATGAGGAGACCAGGTCTCACATACTTTGAACAAGTTGTCAGGTGAGCCCGTCCCTGGAGAAGGACATCATGCCTGGTAAAGGAGAGGGACAGTGAGAAAGAGGAAGGTCCCTGATGAGATGGATTGACACACTGGCTGCCACAATGGGCTGCCACATAAGATCTTAGGAACTGTGGTCATAATGGCACAGAGCCAGGAGGTGTTTCGTTCCGTTGTGCAGGGGGTCGCCACAAATCAGAACCGCCTCGATGGCACCCAACAGCCACGCAGCCACAGCTCCACAGGACTCCTTAAACTGGATCCAAATTACAGAGCCACCTCATTAGTTGCACCCGCTGTATTTCAGTGCAAGAGCCACGGAGAGCAAATTACTGAGTGACTCAGCAATTCAACAGGATCTATGCTTGAAAGCAGGAATGTAAGCATGTACACCCATGCTGACCTCAGCACTCGTCACAATGATCGTAAGATAGGACCAACCCAAATGTCCATCAGCAGAGGTGTGGATAAGCAAATGGTGGTGTATACATTCAACAGAATAGTGTGCAGCCATAAAGAGAAAGTTTGGGTCCATACTACAAACCTTATAAACAATATGTTGTGTGATAAAAGTCAGCTACAAGCGGACAAATATTGTATGATCCCACTTAAACGAATGAAATAGCCAAGCTAGAAAAATGCACAGAGATGAAAGCAGGTTAGTGGTCCCTTTTGTAGTGCAAAAGCACACTATCAATGATAATGTAGGAAGCACACACCGTAGAAGACAAAGCAGATGACTGGGACCTACTAAAAATAAGATACATTATATCAAGAGTCTTTATCAAAAGACTAAAGTGATAACCCATGGACTGGGAAAAAAATATCCAGCAATAACTCAAGGGAGTAATATCTAAAATCTAAAGACTACTCAATAAGAAAAATAGTCCAGTTAAAAAATAATCCCGTTTAACCCAGTTAAATAAATAATCCAGTTAAAAAGTGGGAAAAAGATATAGACAGACAAGTTTACTAACAATGATACTACAGTGGCCAAAAAACACATGAAAAAAAAAATGGTCATGATCACTCCTCATCTGGGAGATGCAAATCAAAACAATGAAGAGATAGCACTTAACAGTGACATTGACAGCCCAGTTAGGAAACAACAACAGAAATCAACAAATATAGGATAGCACGTGGCAGGACTGGAACCCCCCTATACTGCTGGTAGGTCTGTGATTGCACATGACCACTGTGGAGAGTGACATCGTGCCACCTCAGACAACTGGGAAGAGAAATCCCTTACAACCCAGGAATACCCCTGCTTACTACAGACCCCGAAGAAGTAAGAGACATAACACTGAGAAATGCATGCACTCCCCTGTTCAAGTCAGCGTCTTCCCAATAGCAAGAAGTTGCAAACAGCCCCCAAGCCCATTGCTGGAGGAAGGGACACACACACACACCGTGAACTGCCGGGCATCACTCAAAGACAAGGCCGAAACCACGAAGCCCCTCACAGCACGGGCAGACCTGGAGAGCATTATGCTGAGCAGCGCGCGTCACTCACAAAAGGATACACATCGTATGAGGCATAGGATTAACACTAAGACAGAGCTTGATATACCCCAGGGATCTGACTTTAAGGGAGGGAGAAGGGGGGAAGATGAAGCAATGGACTGCAAGGTTGGCAAGCACTGACTTGGGAATAAAGTAGGGAGGAAGCCCCCCGAGAGGGAGATGGGATAGGATAGAATATGGAAGGGGGTGTGTGTTGATGAGTGATTTGAACTGTTGAATTCAGAGCTGATTACCTGAAATGTAAAAAAACCATAATAATAATTTTTTTTGGGGGGGGCATCACTGCCCTCTGGCGGAGGTCCAGCCTTGTTCCTAGAGAGCTGTTGCTGGATTTGAACGGCCAGCCAGTGGGCCGCAGTCCCACACACAACCACTACACCACTGGGGCTCAGCCCCCAGAATAATAAATTTTAAAAAATTCTAGAAAAGGAGTGTTTGGAAACAGATGGTGGTAGTGAATGTACAATCTTGCTGGACGTGATTGAACTATGGACCAGTTGATATATGTATTAGTCCCAGTTCATTAAAACATAAAGGTCGATTACCAGGTGGGAGCTGGGAGGAGGAAATGGGGAGTTAGGGCTTATGGGGAGCTCAGTTTCTCTCTGGGGTAATTGTTAAGTGCCGTCGAGCTGCCTCCAGCCCAGAGCTGCCCTGTCCAACAGGACAAAACACTGCACAGTCCTGCGCCATCCCCACAACCGTCGCTCTGTCCGAGCCCCCGGAGGCAGCCACCATGTCACTGCATCTCATCAAAGGTCTTTCTCTTGTTGGCAAACATGATGCCTTTCTCCATGGACTGCTCTTACCTGACAGCACATCCAAAGAATGCAAGACAATGTCTAGCCATCCTTGCCTCCATGGAGCATTCTGGTCTTACTTCTGTCGATACAGAGTGCTTTGTCCTTTTAGCCATCCCTGGTACTTTTTTCTCCAGCAAATGCGTCAACTCTTCTATGGGCTTCCTTATTCATCGTCCGCCTGTCACATGGATATGGGACAATGGAGACTATCGTGGCTTGGATCAGGCATACCTTAGCCCTCAATGTAACATCCTCGCTCTCCGATACTCTAGAGAGGTCTTGTGTAGCAGATAGACCTAAAGCTACACAGGGCTTGCTCTCCCGACTGCGGCTTCCATGAGCGTGACTGGGTGTGGCTCCAAAGTGGCCTTGACCACTTCACTCTTTTTTCCATTTCTCATGAGGTGACCTAGTCGGGGTCCCGTTGTGAGGATTTCGATCTTCCTCACACGGAGTTGTAATCCATACTGAAGGCAACCATCCTTAATCTTCATCAGCAGGGGCTTCCATTCCGGCTCACTTTCAGCAAGGTTGTGCTGTTTGCACACCGCAGGTTGTTTATAAGCCTTCCTCCAACCACGGTCTTCTCTGGTGTTTTGCGCAGTAGACGCCTTTAACAAGCTTGCTGAGAGGCTTCGATCCTGACACACACATTTCCTGATTTTTAAACAGACAGCATTTCCTTGTTCTGTTCGTACAACAACTCCCTCTTGATCCAATACAGGTTCAAAAGGAGCACTGTGAAGTGTTCTGGAGTCCCCATTCTTCTCAAGGTTATCCGCCGTTTATTATGGTCCACCCAGTCAATAAGACAAAAGCAAGCATCTTTCTGGTGTCCCCAGCTTTGAGCCAAGCTCCACCTGACATCAGCCGTGATGCTCTTCCTTCCACGTCCTCTTCTGAATCAGGCCCGAACCTCTGGCAGTTCCCTGTCAATGTACGGCAGCAGCTGTGGTTGCACCATCTTCAGTAAGATTGTGCTCGTGTGCAATATCGATGACATCATGCGACAGTTTGTGCATTCTGTTGGGTCATCTCTTTGGAAAGGGCACACATCTGAATCTCTGCCAGTCAGTTGACCAAGTAGCGGTCTTCCAAAAAAAAAAAATGTAGGGAGTGGATAGTGGCAATCGCACAATACAGTAAATGTAATTCATGTCACTGAATGGTACACAGCAAAGACTTAAAGTGGAATATTTTTGCCATCTGTATATTTTGACACGATGATATAAAAGTAACAATAATAAGCCAGATGTGACTCATGGCTTCACAGTGGACAGGGCAGAGAGGAAACAGTCCCTCTCCTCACACATTCCATGGGGCCGCACTGCATGGAAACTCAACTGACTCTGTCTCTTCTTTCTTAAGTGTGTTGTTTCAGCCACTGTATTCAGCTGTAAGCTCATCAGGGTGCTAATTATTCATGCCACCTTGTGAATGGGAGCAGAAAAAGTCAGGGAGACAAGGAGGCTCAGAGCCAGGAACTCAGCCTCTGTCCTCCTGACCCCTCTGCACCTTCATCACAGGGTGTGCAGGGCTGGAGGATCTGTTGGGAGACCTCAGGGAGCAAGACTCACTCATTCACTCACCCACTCCCCCTCACTCATCGAGACAGGCTTGAAGGTCACATTGTTAGCCTGCAGTCTCCCTTTCAAGCACCCGGCCCTCTAACTAGGACCCTGTGAGCGGGTTTTGTGCAAGAGCTCAGGAGAAAGGGGCTCTGTCTGGGAGCCAGCGAACTGCTCTGAACCCAGGCACAGAGGCCAGCACTGTGCACGTCGGTCGGAGAGCTCCGGCCGGGGAAGGGCTGTTCCAGCTTCAGACGTCAATCTCCTGTTTGATCGTGGTGTGTGTGTATGTGTGTGTGTGTGTGTATGTGTGTGTGTGTGTGTGTGAGAGAGAGAGAGAGAGAGAGACAGACAGACAGACAGACAGAGACTGACCCCAGTTACTCCACCAGGAAGAAGAGGGAAGAAGAATATTAGAATAAGACAAAGGTTGCTTACTGTGCAGATGATTTTGTGCAGAGTCTTGCTCCTCATATCAGCCCTGAAGGGCAAGTAGGGCACCTACGATCATCCCCGTTGGCAAGTGAGATTACAGGGACACAGAGAGACAGAGACTTGCCCCAGATCACCCAACTAGAAGGCGGCAGAGGCTGCCTGAAGGCAGGCCATCGGTCTATCCTTGAGCTCGCCCTGCTGGAGTGTCCCTCAAACAGTGTTGTCCACCACTGCATCTAGTGGAGCATCCATTAACCAGGGCTTCCGGAGTGCAGAGACCTTATCTTGGTCTTTGCTGACCGCCAGATCTTGGACGATGCCTGCTCCATAGAAGGGCCTGGACAGCCATGGAGTGGATGGGCAGAGTGCTGTCCTGTAGGGACAGTCGGGTCACTGACTCCTTTCTGCTGTGGTCAGATGGCCATGATGGGGAGCATGATGGCTCTTTCTCATCCTCACCCAGTCATGAAGTTCTGAGAGGAGAGCCATGACTGAAAACCGACAGGACAAGTCGGCATGATTCTCAGAATCGACAACAGCGAGGCACTGTCTCCCCTCGTTTGGACCCGTTCTCAAGAGAGCCAATCCCTGGAGAGAGACATTGTGTCTGGTAAACCGGAAGTCAGTGAAGAAGAAGACGAGCCTTAAGGAGCCGAATCCATCCAGCGGCTACAGCAATGGGCTCAGGCGTGACAGGTGTGAGGCCAGTGCACAACCAGCCGGTGTTTCATCCTGTCCCCCATAGGGTGGCCACTGTTGGAGCCGACAGGCTGCCACTTACCAACAATGGGGCCCAGTGGAGCAACGGATGCTGCCCTGAAGCGCGCCCCACCCCCCTAGGGGCAGACTCCTGGTCCTCACTCCTCCCCTTGGCCTGGCTGCTGCCACCCGAGCCCGTTCGAGGGCTGACTTCCGGCGTGTGGGGGGCACCTGCAGGCATCCCTGCCCGGCCAGCTGGGCGGAGACTGTGTAACTAGAGCGAGAGGTGTGTGTCAGAGGGGACCAGGCAACACAAGAAGACCTGGGCCAGCATGAAATAAATCTGCCCTGCTCCCCCTGACTCGCCTGCCCTCTCCCCCGACCTGCACAGGTTTGCAATTCATCCGCCGTCCTCGGATGCTGTTTGGCTATCAGATGATGAAAATGGAGATTTGTCTTGAAGAAAGAAAGAAGTCACTCACTTCACCCCTTTCTAGTCCATTTGAGCTCCCTCCCTCCCCCACCACCATGTGTTCCTGAAACCTGGGGCTCTTCCAAGCCCTAAATGTGCTGGAAAGTATATCCCCGAGCAGCTGTGAACCTGCTCAGGCTGCCGTGGCCGGGGGTGAATCAGAAACCAAGAGATAGCTCCCTGACAATGCAGCCCCTTGTTCCTGTGTTGAGAGCTCGCTTGCCTTCACGCAGAGGCTCCTGGGAATGAGGGGCTGTGAGCAATGCAGTTATTTCTCTCTCACATCCTCAAATGCTCACACTCAGGCCCCTGTGCTCACGCACACTCAGAGACATTCGCACCCAGCCCAGCAGGCCCACACGCACACTCAAAAAAGCCATTCTCACACCAACCTTCATAGCCTTCTGTGGGCCCACCCTCCTGCTCCTGCGTACACCTGCAGGTTCACTCAGATCTCCTGCCTCCCGCAGCCCCAGCACTGTGCTCCCTGGCAGGCCAGGGGCCATGGTCTCGGTCTCTCTCTCTCTCTCTCTCTTTCTCTCCCTCTCCCTCTCATTCTTAGCCTACGCTCCCCCATTTCCCTCTCTCACTAACCTCACTGAGAAGACAGGGAAGGGAGCTGCCTGGGAGGGTTTACACAAAGCCAAAGGGAACTGGAATGTTCCAAGACTTCTCAAGTTGCTGTGGGAGGTTGAAGGATGGAGAGATGCACAGTCAAGGGCGTTTTTTGGGAGCCTGACAAAGTTTGGGGAAGCTGGTTTGCAGGAACCAGACATTCTGAAAAAAAAAAAAAACAAAAAACGAATTTGCAGCCAACTCTCCCAGCAGTCCTGGTCATAGACTTGGCAGCCGCTCAAGGCTAGGCTGGAGTCAGGGGGCCTTCCCATCAGGCTTGATTACAGCCACTCTGAGGCCGGGCCAGCTGCAGGCATGTCGTGGTGCCAAGTACCTGCAGGGCTCCCCACCACACACAGACACTGCCCTAATCAGGCTTACCATATCCTAAAGAGAGGGGGGCACTCTCCTGTGATCGCGGATGGGCGAACCGAGGTGCGGCGCTCCTGGACTGGCACGACCAAGCTGGAGGCTCAGATTTTTAACTCAATCCCTCCGAGTTGGGCTCTTTCGAAGGTCCCTGGGTGGTGCAAATGGCTCACTGTCAGCTGCTAACTGAAAGGTGGCCTGTTCAAAGCCACCCAGGGGTGCCACCGAAGACAAGACTGGTGATGTGCTTTCAGAGAGATCACTGAGGAGTTCGTCTGTAGTCCTCTCACACCGCATTACCGCCGGGAGAAGGGGTTTGATGAAAGCAAGCTTGGTTTGGTCTTTCGGGCTCTTTCCACCAGATGCGTTCGATGAGATCTGCCTAAAGTTGTGCTCAGAGGAAGAATTGCC
Source organism: Nesogale talazaci (assembly GCA_004026705.1). Taxonomy (NCBI): domain Eukaryota; kingdom Metazoa; phylum Chordata; class Mammalia; order Afrosoricida; family Tenrecidae; genus Nesogale; species Nesogale talazaci. The sequence goes on along the minus strand of PVJH01008189.1, from coordinate 24,806 downwards.
ATCAGCAGTCTGGGGGTAGCCTCCCCTCACAGCCCAGGGCCACCTTCTCCCCCGGCTAGAATGCTCCCAGGACAAAGGCATCAACCCTAAGACTGATCCTTCCTGCAGGACTCTCGCCGCTCTGCTCCCTCTCCTGGTCCTCCCATTTATTATGCCGGAGTCCCATGTCTTCTTACTTAGCTAGAACGTCGAATCCTGCCGTCTTCGTTCTCTTCCCGACGTTCGGTGCCTTACAGCATCTCTTCCTTGAATTCTCCCCAAAGCATTGGGCCTCAGTCACACAGAGCTCTTCAGCCTGAATCCAGCCTCCATCCCCTGCTGCTCCTCCCCAGGCCGCAGGCCCACCCCTGCCGGGCATACTGAGCTGTTTCGTGGCGCCTCAGTGCCTTTGCACATGCTATTCCCTCAGCCTGGAATGTCCTTCTCTGCCCCATCCCCCCCCCCCCCCCAACCTTTTCTCCACTTGGAAAACTGTATTCAGAATGTAGTTCAGATGCCCTGACTTCATGCTTAAGCTTGGATCCATGGTTATATGATAGGACTTTTTGTTTTTAAGGTGTAAGGATCAGTTACATACTTGTCCATCCCACAAGGCCACTGATTTAAGACTAGGTTAACGTTGACTCCCCAGGCCGTGTCTAACAGCCATGATGGCGTAGTCGTTGTGTGTCGGCCTGCTAACTGCACATTTAGCAGTTGGAAACCGTCAGCCGCCGATAAGGAGAAAAAGGGGGTTTCTACTCCTGTTAACAGCTACTGTCTCAGAAACTCACAGGGGCAGTTCTACCCTGTTGGGCCTCTACTCCATGAGTGGGCATCTACTCCATGGCAGGGAGTTAGGGTTTTTTTTTGTTTGTTTGTTTGCTTGTTTGTTTCTGATGGGACATCTGTCCAGGTATTAAGACACAGTCACAGCTTAGACTGTGTATGCGCTGTTGGTCTCTAGGGAGGTAGAGGTCAGGGATGCCGCTGCACATCTTACAAAGCATGGGACAGTCCCCACGACAAAGCCCAATCAGGCCCCCTGTGTCGATCTCCTCAAGGCTGAGCAAGCCTGAGCTAGGCTCTGCCTTCTTCCAGGCAAATGTCCTATGCACTTTTGTCCCTTCAGTGCTTGGCGGAACACGTCCTCCATCACCGTGTCTTCTTGTTTTCCGCATAAATGAAGGAACACACTCACTTACTGGTTGTCGTTTCCACGTCTCTGGGTCCCTCCCTGTACGACGGCCAAGTTAGGACTTCAGAGAGCGGATGGGGGCTGAGCCGGCCTGTTGCAGAGGTTGGAGTTGGGGATGTATGTGAACCACACATGTGACCGAAGAGGACGGAGGCAGGGAACCCGCAGAATGGGAGGGTCTTTAGTGGAGTCACGTGAGCAACTGTCATTCACCACCCGGTGGAACCATTGATGATTGTGGACACGCTCCCCTCTGTGTAGAAGCCATATGGCCCTTGTGTAGGGTGGGAGTCCACGGCACCTCTGTGGCACTGCTCTTATTACTAGGGAGGGGCCTCCACACATACCCTCCCTCTGGGGTCAGTCTCCCCTCCCCCCCCCACCCCGCCCTTTATAGGCCAGAGGTCAGTGGAGTAGACTCCACTTCTTTCTGGGGTGCAAGTTGAAGACGGTTCAGAGAGAACAATGACATTGGGGAAAGTGCTCCAAATGGAAGCCTGATGAAGAAAGGCGGAAGGAATGGACGTTATTTCACCTCCAGGCCTGGTGGTGGCTGACACACGCTCCGATGGCGATTTCCCTCTCAAGCAGGAGGCTGTGCAGTGGAGCGAGTGCGGGTTGAGACCCAGGTCCAATGGAAGAAACAGCTGAGGAAGGTGGGGGAGGGGGGTTAAGTGGCTCCTGACAGTGCAGGGATGAGTGAGGACCCCCAGAAGCCGGGGGTCCTGACTGCCTGTGGGACTGGTCCCTGGGTTACACGCCTCCCCCACTGGCGATGACGGGGAGCTGGGAAGGGGTGCTGGGTTGGTTTCAGGACACCCCCTTCAGAACTTTTCTTTGAAAGGGGAGAGCAGGAAAGATAAGAGGAGTCTGGGCGGCCCAGGGCAGGGCTGTCAGGGGGAAAAGGTGAGGGAGGAGGGTTGGGAGGAGGAGGAGAGAGGGAGGAGGCAGTTGGAAAGACATCAGGAAAAAGTCGAGGCGTGACGGCGAGGCCTCCGCATCTGGAAAACAGACTGGAGGGTATATTTAGCCCGCCATGACTTGCAATAATTTGTGTGAGGGGGGAAAAAAGGAAAATGTGCAGTTGGCGTCTTTGCCGGGAGGGGAAGGGGTTGGAGGAGAGGCGAAGGGAGCCTGATCGTGGAAGCAGGGCAGGGAGCAGCCGGTCCGGCCTCTGAGGCTGTCCAGTGTGAGTGATGGTGTTTACTGAGCTTAATCCAGCTCCTGCCCAAGCCCGGCCCGGCCCAGGGCTCCCCATCGAGAATGCGGGGTGCATTCTGGGGCATGCTGGGCGCCCCACCTCCATGCACCCAGGCGATTCCGGATGCTATCTGGGGAAAGGCGGGCCCACATGGGGCCTCAGGACTACGTGAGCCGCACTCTGTAAATTCTAGGAATTTGTACACATTGCGAGGTTTCTCTCCAGCTGGATTATAAAAAGAGGAATTAGTTCAAAGGCAGGCAGCCTTTTAAAGAGACAGTGCCAAGCGAAGCCGGCTAACCTCCTTAAGGCCCTGTTGGTTGATTCAAAAGAGCGTGTCAGTCCACGCAACAGCATTTTCCTGGCCAACTAGCTGCCCTACGGGGAGGGGTGCTTTCTTATTCCCCTACCCCTCCTCGATTCAGGGGGACCCATGGAGGACTGTGCTCAGAAGTGTCTCAGAAGCAGGTCACCAGGCCTTGGTTCTGAGGTGTCTTTGAGGGAGACTCCAAGTCCCCAAACATTTGGCCTATCACCCCCACCGCCCCATGGGCATAAGCTTCACACATCATCCACTATAATCACTAAGTTATGATTTGTGTGATCATCTGCTCCATCAATTTCAGCACGTTGTCTTCTCATTCTCCTTGTTAGCTCCGCCTCTTCCCCCCACACCCCCCACCGTCCTCCCTGCCAGGCCCCTGGGTGATCACCAATCAGACGCTGCCTCCACAGGGCACCCTCCACTGGGCTTCATACACAGAAAACTGCACAAAACACAGATACGAAGAAAACAAGCAAACAAAAATCCCAACACCAACAATGAGACAAAACATAGGAAAAGCTCAATAAAAAAAGAAAGTGAGGGTGTGGGGAAAGAGGAGCAAATACCACGGGCTCAAGTGGAAAGAGATTATTTTGTAAATGTTGATGTAACATATGTATACGTGTGCTTCATACTCTTGACCGATGGACCATTACCAGATTTGTAAGATTTCCCACCCCCCCTCCCATAAAAGAATTAATTAAAAAAAAGCAGAACCCATTAAAAATAGAAACCACTTAAAAATGGGTCGAGGGAGAACAAACAATAAGGGATTACATTTTTTTTTTTGGGGGGGGCATCACTGCCCTCAGGTGGTGGGAGTAGGAAACCCAGCCTTTGCTCCATGGAGCTGGAATCGAACCTCCATCCCAGTGGGCCGCAGTCCCGCGCACAACCACTACGCCACCGGGGCTCAGCCAGGGATTACATTTTAACCTAACTACACCTGTGTTTTCCAAAGTTCTGCCTGAAAGCAAGGCTGTTCTCATGCCTCACCTTTGGTCACAGGGAATTCACAGGAGGCTCGATCCACAGTATCACCCCCTTTTCAGAAAAAAAAAACAAACAAACAACTACCCAACCCCCTCTCCCACCTCCTGGCAATGAAGCCTATAATCCAGGATAAAGTGTAAGAATCTGCTTGCGCTCCACCCCCTCCCCCCTCAGTCCAGTGCTCCTCAGAGGGCAGTATTGCCCACTTTGGCCATAGTCTCAAAGCTTTAACTTTTTTTGGCTAGCAGTTCAACTTGGCGGGATTACTTCTAGCTTTAGTAAGAATCCAGAAAGAAACAAATTCTTCTGACCACTGGCATGGGTTGGCCTCTATTTTAGGTACCCTATCTAAAGCGCTTAATCATTTTGGATGTAAGTCTTTCTAAAAAAGAGTCACACACATCCTTGGTTTCAAAATAGAATAGGCTAATCTGCACTTCACATTTCTGTCCTGCTTGGATCCCCATTTAGACATGTGAGTCACTCCACTGCAAGCAGCCCGGTTGTGCCCAAACCTTGGGTGGCCATGTGTCTCTCCTCCAAGTCCCCTCACAATGCTGTGGGCCTGGGGCCCGTCAGCCTGCTTTTTAAGGTGACTTTTCTCTTTCTCCTCTTGTTCCCAGGATTGCATTTGCCTTCGTGATGGAGGGAGCCACTTGTAACAACCTCATCACCCGGCCACTCCCTTTCTTTTAGCTTAATGGACTTCTTTTAATCCTTTCCAGGTGAGAAGTGCAAACGCATTTATACTCAGTATAAGCAAAAAGTGAATGGATTATGAGTGATCTTAGTTATTCTTCTTCTGGCAGGATTTACCCTTTTTTTTTAAACAGGTAAAAGATCAATGAAACCCCCCCCCCCCGCCCCATGTAATTGCTTTCAATTCTATGCTACCTAAAATAAGCCAATCTGTGTTTATGCACATTGGGCTACTTAGATGACTTGGTTCATCGTCAGGTTCTAGGTCCTGAGGTACTCGGGCCCTGTGTTGGGGGTAGATACAAACTTATTCCTTCAAATCTGAAAGCTGTGTTCTGAAGCCCTTGCATTTGAGCTAATTTTATTTGTCTGTCTTGTGACCGCCTTTCATATTTGAAGCTAGTGGCGTGATTAAGCCCAGTACAAGGAATGGACCATACACAATCACTCTGCACACATGCTCACGAGTGTCTCCTTTGTCTATGTTCTGGTTCTGGAAGATGACGAAGCTCTCTGGGCAAGATATTAAGCAGGAGAGCCGAGCAGAGCCTCAGTGAATGGGGGGAAGGGATTCAGAGACAATGGTTAAGGGAAGCAGGGAAAGACTGGATATTCAAAATGGGTCAAATAGGTCAAGTCAACCCTAAAAGACCTAAAGGTATTTCTCTGGGTTTTTTTTTTTTTTTTTTTTTTTGTGGTCTCTTCTGCTTCAACAGTGAAAGTCTTTCTGTGGTTAGTCAGACCTGGTGCTTTTTACAGGTCTTAAAAATTAGACCTCTCACCAGCAAGGATCAACTGTTATTGATGGAGAGATTAAGTCAGGATTGGGGGTGAGGGTGGGAGATACCTTTATAGACTTAATGACCGATGGACAAGAAGGTGATTCCAAAATTTGGACCACAGCCTCAAGGCAGCGCTCTGCCAGTACTCCTGAGGGGCAGAAGAAGTCCTCCAGTATCTGTCCCCAAGTGCTATTCCAGTTACAGACATGTATCTCAGAGAGAAACATCAGATCTATTTGTTCCTCATGTCAATATCAGAATAAAAGATAGTTGAGCACTGTGCAGAAGATATTCACTCCAGTCAGACTTTCCACATCTGCCCCAAAGAGCTCCCCTCTTCACAGATGAGGGGAGTTCAGAAGGCTCATGGAAAAAGAGACTGGAAAAGAGAATGGATTTTCTTTCCATGAAAAATCTGAAGCCTCCTGATATGAATGGACCAGAGGTACATACCTGGCTCAAAGAAGACTCATCTATTCACTAGCCAATGATAGCCAGTGATTGGTGTGACCTAGCTCAAATAGATGGGTTCCGGTACATACACGATTTTAAGGAGAATCTAGGTCTGGGCTAATTGACCATGGACACTGCAGCCCAAACGTCACGTAGGCTCTGTTGTGGGGGGAGTGATGTCCACACATGCCACTTGTATGGAGTGCCAGAAAACAGAGCAGAGGTCAAGAGAAGAGAATGTGCTGAAGGAAAGAATTTAAAGGGCATTCTTCAAAGAGAAAGAGAGAGAGAGAGTTGTTTGAGTTCCTCACAGTTTGTCTGTTCTTGGGAGGCCTGCTCACACTTGTGTTCCTGACTTCGCATGTACCTGACCCTGAGAAGATGCTCAATAAATATTTGTTGAGTACACAATGAACTGCAAAGTCGCCTCATTTGATAATGAATGTTGCTGAGGCCTGGAGAAGGACCCCTGCTGGCACAAAGGTTAAGTACCTGGCTGCTAATGGGAAGGTCAGCAGTTCCAACCCACCAGAGTTCCTCAAGAGAAAAGCACTGGAAACCTGTTCCCATAAAACTATGGGCCGTCTGCCAAGGCCTGTGGAGCAGTTCCACTCCATCATACTGGGTTGCCATGCATTAGAATCGACTCAATGGCTTCCAGCCACTCCAAAGCTCAGCGATCTCAAATAGCTAAGGTCACCTTTAAAGAAAATAGATTTTGCTTTGTAGACCATACCCAGCAAGGGACAATTTCCTGCAGCAAATGGAGCTATGACAAATTCAATGTATGAGGTGTGTATGGTGAGTCCAGGTAAACTAGAGAAATAAATCCAGAGACACGTATATGTGTGTAGGAAAGAGCTCTCTATAAAGAGTAATTGTACATTAGGAAAACATCCCAGCCAAGTTCAGGTCAAGTCCGTAAGTTGGATATTAGCTCCTAGGCACCGTACCAGTTTGTAAATTCCTCTTCAGGCTCACGCAACACCTGCAATAGTGCCAAGGGCAGGAAGATCACAGGCTGGTGGGTGGAAAGTCTAGTGCATCCATTGGCGGTGGAAACATCTTAGCGCTCGTGTGGGTCTCCACGTAGCTCCTCCAGCTCCAAGGCTCGGGCTGCCATCAGCAGAGCCCCCTGTGGCCTGTCCACAGGAATGCCGTGCAGGGAGTGAGCGTGTGCCCTGCCTCCAGCAAGCTCTTTATCTCCTTTGTGCCTCCAAATGAGGTCAGCAAACTGTGACCTGATTGACAGGCTACACTCCACCCCTTCACCCTTCATAGTCTCCAGTGGACAATAGATAATGTCACTGCCACAAGGGGAAAAGTAATTTAGAGAGTCACTCAACAGCATGGTGGGGGGAGGTGGAGGGGGACAGGACGCACCATGAGATCGAAAGACTCAAATGTGAAAAAGACCAAAGCATAACACACAGATGGAAAGAATCTCAACAGATGTCTTGAAAAAAAAAATCTGTGAATCTGTGTACCTAATCATTTGAGAAAGTAGCTCTTGTGGTGCCACGGTGAAGTGCTCCGTTGCTCACTGACAGGTCCATGTTTCAAACCCAGCAGGTGCTTCCTGGGAAACAAGACCTGATGGCCTGCTCCTATGAAGATTTCCCGTGGCCTCCGGTTCCATCTGGACTACCAAGGGGGCAGTCTTGTTGTTGTTGTTGTTAGGTACCAGCTAGTCATTCTGACTTACAGAGACCCTCCTGCCCAACAGGACAAAGCTCCACCTGGTTCTGCCCCTTCCCCACTAGCACAACAGTGTTCAGCCCATTGCCACAGCCACTGTGTCCATCTGTCTCCTCAAACTAGTCTTTCAGTCCATCTCCTTAACAGCCTTCCTCTTTTTCACTGACCCTCCGTTGTCTTTTACCAGAGAGCAATCTCTCCTGATTACAGATCTGAAGTACAGACAATGAAGTCTCACCACCCTGACAGCTTAGGAACACTCGCACTTCTTTCAAGACAGATTTGTTTGTTCTTCTGGTCACCCGTGGTATTTTCATTATTTTGTATGGTCACCGTGCATCAGAATCTACTCCATGGTACAGAACCACAATTGCTGGAAGAGAAAGGGATCCTGGACTACAAATAGCGGACGCATTATTAAAGACCTCAAGGTGGTACTACAGAAAAAATGTTTACTTTTTTATTGAAACCCCCACATACCTGAGGACAAGAGCAAGCTAGAGGAAGGAGTGCAAGAGACACAAAGTGGAGATCAGTGATGTCACTAGAAGGTGCCTGTTGGAGGAGCAGGGGGTGGGCCGCACTGGGTGACACCTCCAATATGACTGTCCATGAAAATTTTATGCCGTGTTTCAGCAGAAATTTATTATTTTTAAAAATAAACACATCCCTGTCATTAGTTAGAATGACAAAGACCTTTTTTAAAATTAAAAGATCATTTGATTGGGGGCTCTTACAGGTCTTATAAGAATTCATAGATCAGAGAAGCTAATTGAAGAATTGACAGAGAATCTTGGTATGACTTTTGTAGCTCTGCTCAAGTTTAAAAACTAACATGATCTCACACATAAAAATTTAAATAAATAAGAATCTCGGGGGATAAAAGAATCCATAGATCAATTGTATCAAGCATAGCTGTACATATGCAAACATATTTTTCATAATGCTAGCTTTCATAACTCTCAATATGCCTAGCCCTAAGGCAAAAACTACACTCATATGCTTTTTTGAACCTCAAATGCTCAATTTTTACCCCACTGCAGTGGCACTTCCAGCCATGTGGTCTCTTCTTCAAACGGCAGAAACACACACTGTTTTTTCCACTGTTGGTGAAGTTTTCATAGTTGCAGAATGGGTCAATCTTTCTATTTTAGCTTCGACATGGCAGTGATTAGTATTCATGAATCTATATCAATAGATTTTTTTGAGAACAAAGTAGTAAGTAGAAAAGGAGAAGAAAAAAGACTTCCACTCCATTACTAAAGCTGTTGTAACTAGTAATGTGCTAGAAAGGTTTTACAAAGCAATTTTGTTGCTAGTATTCATACATTCTAAGAAATATTACAACTATACATGCCACCAATTATTCTTTGATAAAAATAGATAGTAAACTCATATATAGAACAATTATTGATTATATAATTTTAGTGACTGCATAGAAACACTGACATTTTAAAGCCAAAAAGGGGAAATGCTATGTTTCCTGACACATGTTTAGGAAAATAACCTAAATCTTAAATTTAGTTTTCTGAAATGTTTAGTCTTTTAAAGATTTTTCTTTAAAAGAATCATATGACTGATATTAATGAAATTCTTAGAGATTTAGGTTTAAAAAGAGTGACAGATTAAATTTATACTTGGAAGAACTGACACATTCAACAGATTTATGTTTTCTCATTTTTCAAATATGGCATATATTTTCTAATATATAAATATGTACTGTACACAACACACATATGTGGTGTGTGTGTGTGCATGCACATACATACATGTGTGCAGGGATACCTCATCTTGCCACACGGAGTACACGAAAATCCATCTAAGTAACTGCTAGCAAAGGAAAGCATAGTGGGCAAGAACGAAATCACCCCAAACACTTGCTGAGTTCATGCTTCAATGTGTCAGAAGATCAAATTATGGCCAGGGTTGGGGACTGCTTATGATATTTTCCAAATGATAATGATGTCTCTAAAGTGAACCAGAGACATATATAAACCATAGACATATGAATGGGTTTTGAGCTTATACTTAATCATAGTCCTAATCTCACAACAATTAGTTCTTCTGACATGGCCCCACTTGGTATCTACCCTCAAAGGAGATCACTGAAAATATGGGTGCTAAAGCAAAGTGTGGTGAAGAAATCAATGGAACCTGGATATCTGAAAGAATGGCACCTGGGGTCTTAAAACAAGCAGGCACTTAAGTGAGGGGTCAGTTATACCTACATGGGAAACCAAGCCTGAAAGTCCATGGTCAGGAGACACTGCAAAAAGCACGTAGGTTGCTCTGAACAGAGGAAAATGTTGGCAGCAGGACCAAGGCTGTCCAAGTCCATCGATGCCAAAACGATGGCTTTGATGAACTTGGAGAAGAACACGTGAAAGGACATTGTGCACAACATCTGGCATGTCACGGCCACAAAGAAGATTAATAAAAGGAAACATTCTTGAGCTGCCTTCAGCATATGATCCAGTGATGAGAATGTACCTAATTCAACTAAAGCGGAGCACATAGAAACTTAAGGTATGAGTCTTGTCTCTTGCACCGAAAACTCAGAACGAATTTACAAAAGTGTTGGTAAATCATGTGAAGAAGAAGCTTGAAGATAGTCTGGGAAATACTTGGGATCCCATTCAACAGCACACCTGGCATATCATGTGCTGGCAGAATGCCCAAAGAGATCAGATAGGTGAAAAGCAACAATATTGCTGCTGCCAGGTGTCTTTGAGTAAATTCCAACCCACCACGATCTAACCACAACAAACTTAAACATGGCTGGTGCTGTACCATCCTCACAATTGCTCCTGGGTTGATCCCTTGTTACAGCCCTGATGTCAATTCCTTTGCTTGAGGGCCTTCATGGCTCCTCTTCTTTACCAAACATGACGTCCTTCTTCATGGATAGTTTCTTCGAACAACACGTCCTACGTATACAAGAGGAAGCCTCACCATCCTTGCCTCTAAGGAGCACTCTGCGTGTACTTCGTCCAAGACCGATGGGTTTGTCCTTTTTTTTTTTTTTTAATTTTACCCAGAGTACTTGGAGTATTTGTTTCTAGCACCGCAAGGCAAACGTATCCTTCTTTTTCAGTCTTCCTTATTCAATGCTCAACTTTCACATGCCTCTGGTGCAATTGAAAGTGCCATGGCTTGGGTCAGGTGCACCTTAGTCCTCAAAGTAGCATCCTGCTTTTCAGTCCTCTCACGTGGTCTTGTGCAGCAGATTTACCCAACGCAAGACATCTCTTCATCTCTTGACCGCTGCCTCTATGAGCAGTGATTGTGGATCCAAGTGAGTCACAACCTTTGACATCGCCAACCTTTTCTCCATTGGGTCTTCTTTACAGTGAGCCGTCATCCACACTGAAGGCTACAGTCCTTGATCTTCATCAGCAAGCGCTTCACAGCTTCCTCACTGGCAGCACGCAAGGGTGTGTCCTCTGCACATCACAGGTCTTCTTCCAGTCCTAATGCCACATTTTTCTTCATCTATCCAGCTTCTCTGATGATTTGCACAGCATACAGCTTGATCACGTATGGGGAGAGGATACACTCTTGACGCCACCTTTCCTGATTTTAAACTTGCAGAATTTCCTTGCTTTGCTCGCACCACTGCCTCTTGACCTGTGTGCAAATTCCAAACGAGAACAATAGCGTGATCTGGAGGTCTCATTCTTCTCTAGGCTGTCCATAATTTGTTATGATCTTTACAGTCAAATGCCTTGGCAATAAAACACAAGTCAACATCTTTCTGGTATTCTCTACTTTCAGCAAAGATCCATTGGACATCAGCAACAACATCCCTTGTTCCACATCCTCTTCTGAATCCAGTCTGAACCTCTGGCAGCTCCCTGCCAACGTTCAGCCGCAACCATTGTTGGATGATTTTCAACAGAATTTTGCTGGCACATGTTATCAGAGATATTGTCCTATAGTCAGACCATTCTGTTGGGTTGTCTTTCTTTGGAATAGGTACTACAAATATGGGTCTCTTCCAGGCAGTTGACCAACTAGCTGTCTTCCAAATGTCCTGGCCTAGATGAGCAAGTGCTTCTAGTGCTTCATCAGCGTGTTGGGACATTTCGATTGGTATTGCATCACTTCCTAGAGCTTAGTTTGAGGCTAGCACTTTGAGTACAGCTTGTACTTCTTCCTTCAACACCATTGGTTCTTGTTCATATGCAACCTCCTGAAGTGGTGAACTGGCATCTAGTTCTCTTTCCATCTTCCTTTGATATTTCCTGCATCATTTGATATTTTGCCCATCGGATCTTTCAAGATTGTAACTGGAGGCTTGAGTTTTTTTTCTCTCATTCTTGTAATTTGAGATATGCTCATGTTTTCCCCTTTGGGTTTTCTAATTCTAGGCCTTCATACATTTCATTATAATACTTCCATTGTCTTCTCGAGCTGACCTTTGAAATATTCTATCCAGCTCCTTTACTTCATCTTTTCTTCCACTTGCTGTGGCTAGTCTATGATTAAGAGCAAGTTTCAATCAACAAACGATAGGAAAGCTGCAATGAAAGACGTCTTCCTCATCGTCTGACCTCAGTTCTGGTATTCTTAAAAAACCGAAAAGTGATGGACTGGATGAAATTATGTATCACACTCAAGGTTACGATAATGTGGCCACCATGACTGGAAGCCAGGGAGGTGGTACAAGCCATTCTTTTTTTTTTTTAATTTTATTGGGGGTTCTTACAGCTACTACAACATTCAGTACATCATTTGTATTAAGCACATTTGCACACATATTTCCACATACATTTCCCAATATTTTCCACTTGAGCCCTTGATACAAGCTCCTCTTTAAAAACAAACAAACAAACAAACAAACAAAAAACCCTCCCCTTTCCCTTCCCCCCTTTTTAAAAAAATCAATCATTTTATTGGGGGGCCCCTACAACTCCCATCACAATCCCTAACAACATCAGTTGTATTCAGGCCACTTTTACACACCCATTGCCATCATCGCTCTCAAAACATTCTCCCTCCCTCCAGGCCCCCATTATCAGCTCCCTATATTACCCTTCCTCCCCCCCCTTCCCCTTGAACCTTAGTAATTTACAAATTATTTTTTCATCCTTGTACAAGCCATTCTTAAAGGAAAGAACAAATAGATATTTTTAAGAGATGTTTGGACCATTCAGTTCACTAGTGTGGTCAGCACTTTTTTTTTTCTGAGAATGGTTGGCACTTTTGGGGGAAGCTTTGAGAACATGTGTTCTTTCTCAGCTGCTTCTACCATGGGTGTGTTCATCGACGACATGGTGGGGTGGTGAGGAGCCCATCTTGCTGCGGTCTAGCCAGTTACCGAAAAGTTGAACGGGCATATGGTGGGTGATCAAAGCTCTGTGTGAGCCACAAAAAAAGCTGGGGACCAGAGGAGCATCAGTGTGCGAGTCCACTTTTCTGTGCTGCCCATACTTCTGGCTTGATGCGTTTCAGGAAGTTAAACTTACTTAGCAGTACCTGGAGACTAAAGGCTTGTCCCGTCATAAGGGGGTGACCAAGCTAGAGGCTATTGAGGAATTCACGTGGACTGGTGGGGAAGAAGGTCCCCGGGGAGTGGGACAGGATGTGGCACCATGTGTGATCACACTGTATGACACCAACCCTTTGATCCCCCTGAACACTGCCCTGGTCTCTGTGCTCTCTTTAAACCGCCTCCCCTCCAGTTTCTTCTCTGGTTCCTCCTCCTCATTCCTCCATGCAGATATTCTCCCAGACTGCCTGTGTTGCCAACACACCCCTCCAAATCTGTAGTCACTTTCCCGGTCCTTGTGGCAGAGATTCCCACTTGCCCACCTGTGGTCGTTACGTAACTTTGTGTTAACTTGAAGATATGGAACTGAAGACGTGGAGACTGGCTTGTCAATCAGGTCACAGCTCAATGGTGCCTCTTGGTGGGCGTGGCCTTCTCATGAAGAGGGTCCTGGGAACCTTCCCCCTCCCATCCCCACTGCCTTCACCTTCCTGCTGGTGCGGCCTTTCTGAGACGTGCCAGAGCCCTGTGGGGAACTGAGCCGTTGGATCCACAGGACTTTGCACCCACCAGCCTGTGATCGTCCTGCACTCTGTGTCGTTGCTTGCGGCTGCACAAGTCTGAAGAGGGATTCATGGACTTAGTGACTGAATATGGACTGAGTTGGCGTGTTTTCCTGATATATGACGCCTTCTTGATATAATGCTCTCTCTTACACATATATGAGTGTCACTGAGTTTGCTTCTCTAGTCAACCCAGACTGTCATGTCCCCAGAGATACACGCCCGGCCCCTGACAACCTATCTCCATCCTCCACCCTTCTTGCCTTTCTGAGTGAGGTCATGAGACTGAGTCTTTGTTAGTGCGATGCGTAGCTTATAAAAACCTCCTGTGAGACACTTCATTTCCTCATGTGCCAGATGAACCTTAGTTCCAAGGCAAACATAGACAGCAGCTCCGCCTCCCTCAGTCCGAGTCCTTCCTGTCAGGGCCACGGTGACTCCCTGGGAGCAGGAAACAAGCTTCAGTTCTGTCAAGTCACTGAGATTTGCTGAGAGCGGCTAGCATTCGTTGTCTTCACTAACTCAGACCCCCTCACTGACGTCCCTGTGGAACTGGAACTCCCCTCCACCCCAGAAAGTCCCCATTATTCTCTACTTACCACCTTCTAGCTAATTCATGTCCCTTCCATCCATCAGGTCCACGTCGCGAAGTTTCCTTCCAACTCTGCAATGATACACGGACACAAGGACCAGCTTCTGAGACAGCCGCAGAGACTTTGAGCTCCAAGCCACCTCCCCTGTATGCCATCTCTCCTGCCACTGCCAGTTACATGTATCCCTGCAGAATCCACCCACCTCCTGCCCACTCCTGTGGGCATCCTGCTGCTTCCTCTGTTTCTCTCTCCCCTACAATCTGCCCTGCCCTGAGGAAGCCATCTCAAAGTGCCACCCCCACCCCCCATAGCACCTCTCTGACTGGGCACAGCCCTCTGCCTTGCACATGGGACCTCTGAGATACTCAATTGCACTGCAGAAATGCACGTGCTTGCTCAGCACTCCTGCCTGCCTGCTAGATTCCTGGGGTCTCCCAGGCTCCCCTGAGCCAAGGTAGAGCCCCAAGTATACAGGGTGAGCTCCCCTCCCCCACCACACAGGTCTCCATCATCCCTCTTTCTCCAGGGTGAGGCCGGGGACTGCGCAGTGTACACAGCCAGCTCATCCATCTCCCTCCTCTCCAGGCACTCTCAGGGCAAGCGCCGTGACCCCTTGCATCTGTGGATTCCTCAGCGCGCTCTCTCTTTCTCTGTGAGTGCAAGGTCCTGGAGCTTGCTCAGAAGCCTGACTTGGCTGGGGGAGAAGTTGGCCGCCTGGTTATATTTAGGCTAGCAGAGCCATCCATCTAAGGCTCTTTAAAAATAAAGTCCCGTTTCAGCTGGATCCCCAAGCCTATCTCCACCCACTCCTGACAAGAAGTTCAATCTGCCTCCCCAGGCCCCTCATGCCCATGACGTATCCTTCACGTGGCCCACACATGTGGGAACGTGTGAGTTAGGATGTTAGCTCACAATTGCCCTCCCTGGCCCAGTTCAGAGGCTCTTTCTCCTGTCCGAGGAGAGGCTGTGACCTCCACGCAGGCCTCCTCGGCCCCCAGGCTGCCCAGAGCCATCTGCGTTCCTGAAGGGGACCCTGCCTCCTCTGGAGGGGGTGGGTGCTGCCATTGCCTTACCCGCCAGAGGCAAGCAGAAGACAAAAGTTGAAGGTGGGCACAGAAAGCGGGACTCCTCCTGAGGTCAGGGGCAGGACGCCGAGGGCGGACAGACCAGAAGCAGCCCACCTGAGCGTCGGGGCCGACCCTGCTCACTCCGTCCCTGGGCTGCCAGAGCCCCCGTTCTTTTCCACTTCCCCTGATGCAACACTTCTTTATGTCTTATCCACATCCTGTCTTGACTACCATCATTGTCTCCTGGCCGGGCCCACATGTCTCTCATCACCAATGGGATCCAAATGCTGCTGACAAAATAATCTCCTTGCCTCTGTGCTACAGTCGCATGCCTCTCCTATTTTCAAACTCTTCTCGGTCTCCCCCTTAGGATGGGAGCCACACACACCGCACCGCCTCTCTCTGCATCTTCATGTCCCTTCCCAACCCCTCCCTCCCGCACACTCCCACCCTCAGCCTTCTCTGCTCTCCCTGCTGTCTGATCCATCTTCTTAGCTCCTCAGAGCACTGCTCGGCCAGGCCTGCCCAGCGTGCTTCGTACGCTCATCTGCACACTCTTTTCTTCAGTCAACGACTGCTTTCTAAGACGGGTGGGTAGTCTTCCAGGCTCTAGGGATTCAGCGAGAAGCAAAACGGGGAACACAGATGAAAAGCAAATAAAAACACAGATGAAAGGCAAATAAAAACAGCAGAATGCGAAGTGATCATCAGTGCTCTGAAGAAAGATACTAAACTAAACAAGAGAGGGGATAGAGAGAAATGTGGGCGGTCCACCCTCTCCATGGAAGCCTGTTGCCTCTTTGGGTAGGGCTGGGTTCTATAATACCCAACTCCTATTTTGCTGGGAGGAGCCCTGGAGGTATAGTTGGTTGTCTGGTTGACCACAAGGTTGGCAGTTTGAAACTGCCAGTCACTTCATGAGAGAAAAATGAGGCTTTCTGCCCCTGTAGAGATTGACAGCTTCCGAAGCCCCTAAGGGCAGTTCTCTCCTGTCCTATCAGGTCCCCGCGAGCTGGAATTGACTCGATGGCAGGGCATTTGCTTTTGGTTTGTCTTCTTTGAAGAATTCCCCTCTCTTCCCTCTCTTTGCTCATCTTGATCTAAGATCAAGGGAGAGGCACTGGGCATAGTTTGGCTTCAACAGAAGACCTGTAGCGTTATTAGAAATGAGTCACTGAGGTCAAAAGATGAGTCAGTGGGGGTTAAGTGGCAGAATTCTCACCCTCCGTGAACTAGATCCCAAGTCCATTCCCAGCCCCTGGGCCTCAGACGCAGCCTCTGCCCCTTTCTCTGTGGAGGCGTGGGTGTTGGATGATGCTACGAAGGGTTCAGTGGAGTTGCCAGACTAAGAGGGACTAGGAAGACAGGTCTGGGGGTCTACGTTTGAAAAGCTGCGATGAAAAGTCTATGGATCACATGAGTTTAACTCGTAACTGATCTCGGGGTCGGGGGGGCCTGGGGGCTGTTTCAGGGCTGGATATTTGGTCCCGTTGGCAGCTCCCAACAAGAAGACAGTCAAAGGGATTGGTGTATGCACACCAATCACAAAACACTCTCCGGTCTTGCCTCTTTTCCTACCTAGAATGAGGGTTATTTCCATACAGTGTCGGGCTAGCTAGTGGAAGCCCTGGGTGTTCTATCAGTGTCTCCATTGCGCCTCCTCTTTTGTGGGATCAGGGGCCTTAGATTGGCATCAGCAACCCCAATTGGGGTCTATCTAGCCCAGACAGATTTCCCTCTTCAGAGAGGGGACTGCAGTGTGCCCTGTACAGATGCCTCCTGGGGACCGATGCCATCTCCACATCTAAACGGACAAGGGGGAAGGTCTGCGGTGACGGTGCTTCAGCCAACACCTTTCCTCGCAGATGAAATCACTCACGTTACATCCGCAGCGATAAAGATGGCTGACCTGGCATTTCTCCTTGGGAGCAGAAAGCCTGGGAAGCATAGGGAGGTGCAGGCTGGGTCTGGCTTGGGGCCGGGATGGGGCCAAAGTTGTCTAGGTTCTCCTAGAGCAGGGGTGGTGGGCGCTGGGGGCGCTGTTCAGCCAACGGCCATTTGGACATTTACAACATCCAAAAGGATCAACTTAAAAATGTTTAGTTACGTAATGAACTTCACCCCTCCTGTGAGGGTGGAAGGGCTTCTCTTCCTATCGGACCACAGTGATGATTTCTCCAGTTCTAGATGGCCTGAGGGCCTGAGGATCCCCACCCCTGTCCTTGTGGGATGACCCCTCTGCTTCTCACAGACTCTGTTTGCCTGAGATTTCATAACTTGGTTTCCACACTGAGGTTGCCCAGTGTATAATAGCTGGGAGCCCCACAGGGCCGTTGTGTCTTTCAAGGTGGACAGTCCCCATGGATACGTGTGTGTAAAATGCACGTTGGGATTTCATGACGAATAGTTCACACACGTAGGAGAGCACCTCATCCGTCACTTTTATATGGTTTGCACGTTGATGTCATATTTGGAGGCTGAAAAAAAATGTATTCTAAACACCACTCCCCTCTGTTTTTCACCTCTTTCCTGCGGTTATGGGGAGGTCCTGGGGGATGCCAATGGTTAACGGATTTCTTTGCCCGCTAGCTGGAAGTTTGGAGGTTTTAGCCCACTCAGAGGAATTTCAGAAGCAAGGCCTGGAGAGCTACTTCTGAAGGACCGGCCACTGGACACCGTGTGGGGCAGATTCACGCTACACACACACACACACACACACACACACACACACACACACAGCCTGAGTCGGCCTAATATTAGAGCTTGGTTTTATAACATTTTTCAAAGCTGTTACATGCACCCTCTCTCCCCAAGCCCCTGGAAATCCTACCCAACCTGTACTATGGAAGGAAGACAAAGTGGGGGTGCCTAGGCTGGGAAGGGGGCCATCATAGGGTGGAAGCTAGAGTGCATGGAGGGGGTTGGCAGTGTGGGAGGACCCCTGTTCATTGTGGAGTGATTGGATTGGATGGCCCCGTCATTTGAAATGGTGGGGGGAATCGCTCTAGGAGGCCCACATTCAATCCTCCTAAGTGGAATCTGATCCTTATCTTGGGATAAACATTCCAAATGAAAGGTGAGTGCTGGGAGATAAGGGAGATAAGAAAACCATATGGCCCTGTCACGGGAGCCTCCAGGGCCTTCTTCTCCAAAGGATTGATGATTCCAGGGGGAATCGTGGCTGTTCTGCTTCTCAGGGAGGCCCAAGCCCCAAAACCCTCCAAAAGGGCCAGGGGATGAGGACTCAGGATGCATTGTTTCCCCCTGCCTGACCTGGGTCTTCTCCTGACCCCTCTACCCCCACCACCAGTCCCTGTTCCCCCAGTAAAACCATGGGGCCCCTAATCTGTAATGACACCAAGTTTGGCTCTGGGTCTCGTCCCCCAACCTCTTGAGCTGACAGAATTTCTAGAGACTCTAGCTAGCCACTTCCACCCACCTTCCCCTCCTGGCTGCCTTGGGTAGAGGTCTTTTCAGGCTGGGCTAGCGGCTCATTGGGCCTGCTCATGACAAGGCAGGCGGGGGAGGGGGGGGGGCGGAAAGCAGGGACTGGAAGGGCAGGAGAAAGGCACCCAGGGATCAGAGGCCAAGGAGGGAGGGAGGCAGAGGCTATGGGCTTGGAGCATGCTCTCGCCTCTCGACTTCAGGAGGTGCCCCATCTCCCATCCCTGTGGCACAGCTGCCCCTGGGTCCTACACCTGGAGACCATCACTGCCTTTGGTTCCGGTGCCGAAGAAAAGGTACTAACCAGAGAGAGTGGTCCTGGAGATGTGAAAGTTCTCGCTGCTCATCTCCAGCCCACTACAAGACATTTTGAACTAATGCTCCAACAGAGCTCCGTGAGAGAGGGGCTGCTTCACCGAGGGGGTCGCTGAGGCTCAGAGAAGCTTACTCAGCTGCCCAAGGTTGCACAGCTATTAAGAGCTGGAGTCGGGAGTCACACCTAAGAGACTGAAACTCGACCCCCAGCTCCACCCTTGCTTGCCACGTTCTTGACTCCCTTGTTATAACGCGCTTGATAGGCTGCAATAACCAAGAAAGAGCAGCCACCCGGGCCTGTGACCAGCCCTTTGCTAGTTAGTTGTCCAGAATTCAGGGCCCCCTGTTGGACAGCCCAAGGGACCTTGGGTGGTTGGTTGCGCCGGGCTGCCAATCAAGGGAGCCTGAGCTGTGATCGTACACCCCACTTACTAGAATAAGCTAAGGCCATTGTTTAAACAGTCTTGGCAGGAAAGAGGCCTCCCCTTCCTCCCTCCACACCCCCCCCCCCCCCCGCGTGGTCACATCTTAGGGAGAGGCGGGAACAAGTCCCAGGACCGACCAGGATGGAGTCCCAGCCACAGGCTTCCCCGCCTCAGCTTGCCCTGGCTGATGGCCTGGGTTCGGGGCTTTTCTGTGCTCTGAGCACATCTAAACATTTGGAGAAAAACAAGAAAGCAAACAATAGCCGCTTGTGGACTGGAGAACAGGGCCGGCTTCCCCTGGGACTCCGGCACTGTTCATAAACCACGCCAGCTGCACTCTCACGGTCGGTCCGGGTGTCACTGGAGCCTCACTGAATTACAGCCTTGTCCTCGCTGGGGGCGGGTCCGGCTCCTTTTATATCTCTTTGCGGTAGGGGCGGGGGAGGGGGACTAGCCCTTCAGGGGGAGGGCGCGTTTCCCTGTAAAACACACACACACACACACACACACACGCATACACACACATGCATCTCGCTTGGCATTATAGCTTTGCCAAGTCACCCACTGTCACGTCAGGCATGTCCCCATCAGAGCTGTTTGATCCCTAGAAAAAGGATCGCCTTTCTACCCAGTGGGTCTTGGGCACAGCTCCAGAGAGCTCATGGGGCCCCAGGCCCAGAAAGCAAGGTGAGCTGTCACCTTGTGCTGACAGCTCCAAGGTGATGGTGTCTGTGCCGAAGGAGCCCGTTTGTCCTCACACCGTGCGGGCCGGGACAGGTGGGTTCCTCTGGGCAGACTCCCCTCAAGTTTTCCAGAGTTGCTCCTGATGGTCACAGCAGAGGGGCAGCAGGGGCCAGTGGCTCGGTTCAAAACAACAACAACAACGGGACTGAGCCCCGGTGGCGTAGTGGTTGAGTGCGGGACTGCGGCCCACTGGCTTGGTGGTTCAAATCCAGCAGCAGCTCTCCGGGAGCAAGGCTGGGCCTCCCACTCCCACCAGAGGGCAGTGATGCCCAAGCAACAACAGTAACAACAACAAAGCAAGCAGCTTGACCCTCTTCTTATTCACAGGAGACTCAGTGGAGCCAACCAAGGCTCACCAGGGCTAAATATAGCCTTGGAACACCCCACATGAGCCCCAAGACCCCCAGACAATTGCAAGGGATTGAGAAGAGCATCCCTGTCTGGGTGGCGTCCCTGGAAAAGCCCGGGGTTCCTAAAGAGCCTGGTTAGACATCAGACCACACATCTGAGTGGCTCTTGCACTCACTTGACTGCCCTCTCTGAGAAATGCTTGGGCCCAAGACACTTCTGAGGGACGCGGGAAGGATTCAGTGAGATGCCTGCGGTTGGAGGAAGAGTCTGTGGATTCGTTTGCAAAAGCAGTGGGAACGAGCTGTGTGGGGGCTCTGAAGGAAGGACACGGTGCTGGGACACCTGGGTCTGGAGGCTCTTAGTGTGGGCAAGGAAGCCTCTGGACAAGGGGACCTGGGGGGGGGGGGGGGGAGAGAAAGAGAGAAAGAGAGTGAGAAAGAGAGAAAGAGGAGTTTAGAAACAGATGGCTTGCTTTGGGGAAAGAAAGGAAAAAAGAAGAAAGAAAATTAGTTTAATTTTTTAAAATATATTTTTTATTTTGGTGACCTCATGGCTGTTAGTTGCCTCATAGTGTCCCTGTGTATGATTAGAAAGACCTGCAACCTGTAGGTAGGGTTTCTAGTCTGTTGTCATCTGGAAGCTCCCCCCTGTTCAGAAGGGTAAATACATAAGCCACAACTGACAAAACCAAAAAATAAAAACCCAACCCCAATACAAATGCATTGCCATCAGGTCCCTCCCAGCGCACCGTCACCCTACAGGTGAAACCCTGGGGATTTCCACATTGTAACCGTGTAGGAGAGTAGAAAGCACTGTCTTTCCCTCATGCGGTGGCTGGTGGTTTCAAACTGCTAACCTCTTGGTTTTTAGTCCAACATGTAACCACGACACGACCAGGGCTCCTCACTGCTGACAGGTTGGTGGTAATTGTGCTTGCTTGGGAATGAAACCTGGGGCTCCTGCATGGGATGTGAGATTTCCACGTGTGTGTGTGTGTGTGTGTGTGTAAAAGGTTTATGAGGACTGTGCTGGGTCACACCCCACAGCAGGGATTCAAAGATCAATCGTTTCGGGCTGAAGAGTTCTTCCTGGGAGTGAACCTTTTCCACTTCCACTTAGTCAAACCCTGCTGAGCACTCCTGAGTGGTGGTGTTGAAGGCCCAGCGGGTAAATCGGCGGTGGTGACATGGTGGAAGCAGCCAGGATAGAGGCGGGCAGCATGTAGGCAGAGCCTGGGGAGGCTCCTCAGGATATGCGGGAGGAGCGGGGGATTAGTGTGACAGGGATTAGCCAGGACAGGTAATCCCGGCAGAGGGAACAGAGTGTGCAGGGGCTGGGCATCTTGCTCACCCAGTCAGCGCTGGGCCAGTGGCTATAAAAGGAGGCTGCGGCCCAGAGGAATCAGGCAAGCCCCACATTCTTGGCTTTTGACTCTGGCAACTCTTGACAAGCCAGGCCTGTGGGGGCGGTGAACGTTTTTTCTGGCAGGAGGACCTTTCTTCAGGCAGGCAAACTCAGCATCCTGGCGGGGGTGCCATGGTGACCCCACAGAGGGTGCGCCCACATCTCTCCCTTTCATGGCTCAAGCGATGCTAGAAATCAACTTGCCTAACGCTCACTTATGAGGCAAGCGACAGGCGTGCAGGCTGTAAGGGAAGGTTCTGTACCCAGGAAACGAAACAGTTATTATCACCGTATTTTTTTTAAACTTCCAGTCTCATAGCATCTCTGCTTCCTCCCACTTCCGTTGCTGTGGGGAGGTGGGGGAGGGGGGCGACCCTAAAAGTACTGTTATTAAATCAGTGCCGCTTAGAACTGACGGGGATACGGGCACTCCTCCCTGATTATACCCCCACCATGCAGACAAAACCCTGGGTGGTGTATTTCCAGCCTTTTTATATTTGCACTCTATTAATTTTTACTCTTTTCCTTCATAACTGAACAGCTAACTGGTCTCACTCCAGTTAGCGAGATGAAATATTTCCCCACTCTGGCACCTCAAACGATGTCCATCTTTTGTCTCCATGATCCGGGGTTTCTGAGACCTGCCCCCCTCGTTGACCCCATCGGCACTTCATTGCCCCCCCCATATGCACCCATTTTTATTTCATAATAAGGTCAAAATGCAATGAAACAGCCAAAGCCTTGCACAAACACGGCGGGACGTTCAAAAGGTGACGCTGACGAGACAGAGCTGTGGGCAGCCAGCCAGCGTGGCCACGTGATCGCTTGCAAGGCGAGTTCATCCATCGGGCTGGGAGAACCTGACGTGGGTGTTTGGTTCCTGGGGTCAGTGCATCAGACCCAAAGCCATCGAGTGGGTTCTGACTCCTGGCGAGTCCCTGTGTGTCAGAATAGAACTGTCCCCCTCCCCCTGGAGGTCAAGGGTTGATTACCACCGCCCCCTCCCCACCCAGATGAAAGACCTTATCTCCAGGTCTTTCCTCCAACATACTTCTGGGTGGGGTCAGATGGCCAACCTTTAAGCTGCTGAGTACTGAACTAGTTCCCACACTCATAAGTCCCAGGTCAGTGCAGAATGCATTTGGAGGGGGAGCAGGTGTGGGATGGAAAGTCAGGGACAAGCTGATGGTCTTCTGGAATGACCCCCCTCTGAGTACACCTTCTGCCACTTCCCAGCCAGCAGGGCAGGCATTGCTAGGTAATGAGGCTGTTGGTAAAAGCTTCTCCTTGGAGAGTGTGCACTGCCTCACCAATGTGTTCCAGTGAACGCTCCATAGCTCGGCGCTTGAGTTTAAGCTTGAGGGGGAGAAGGGTGCAGAGACTGCCGCCCTGTTCGAGCCATCCATTTCAGCACTAGGTCACGCTCCGGGTGACACTTTCCCATCAACATGGCTCCAGGCTGATCTGCTGACTGGCAGCGGGGTGGAGGGGCTGCTATCATCTCCGAGAGAGGGGGCTTACAGGGCCGACAGAGTGGTGAAAGGACACTTAGTGTTGCTTGAAGACATTCCTCAGATGGCTCACGAGTGCCTGGAAACAGCCAGCCAGGATTCCTCAGCCACTTAGCAACGCTTATGGCAGAAGGTGAGTTACGGCTTAGGTCTCTAAGCGCGCAGCCCTCTGAGAGTGGCCCTGGCCAATCGAATGCGGCAGTTCTACGCCGGAGTAGAGATCGGTCATCCACAAGGCATCCCAGATACAAGAACCGAACCTTTCCTCCAAGTTTCTTACTGGGAAGTCAGAATCCCCTAGGTGGGCAGGAGTGTGTGAGGCAGTGGAGAGTGAAAACCCGGGTTTTCCCCTCGATGGCTGACTGACATGGATCCATACGTCTGAGGTGGAAAGGGGCTGGAGGAGCTGGCGTCCGGGCTCACTTCCGCCACCACGTTCTACAGTCCATGAGGAGTCCAGGTGTCACAGAGGGCTCCAGGCGTGCTACTGACCACAAGTCAGCTGTGTGAAACCACCAGCTGCTCTTTCTGGAGAAAGATGCGGTTTGCTACGCCCACAAAGAGTGACTTATAATCGGTCAATGTAAGACTTGAAAAAAATAATTTATAAAGTATCGAGGGTTTATGAGGGAGGGAAGGAGAGGGGGGCAGGGGAATGAGCTGATACCAAGGGTTCGAGTAGACAGAAAATACTTTGAAAATGATGGCAACAAGTGTACCAATGTGCCTGACATCATGCATGGATGGATGGATGGATGGATGGTGAGAAGAGCTGTATGAGCCCCCAGTAAAAGGATTAAAACAAGAAAAGAGTTCTTAGAGTCTCAGAAACCCCCCGGGGCAGTTCTACCCCATCTCATAAAGCCCCCAGCAGTCAGCATCGACTCAATGATGTTGAGTGGAATTCTGGGCAAGTCCTCTCACTTGCAAAATAAAAGTATTGGTCTCTTTGAGCTCCTTCTCTAATCCTGAGGCCTGAGGGAAATGGGCTAACAGGGAAGTGCGACATGAGAAAGTCGGATGTAAAACAGTATTTCAGGAGCTGTTGACTAACTTCCCCTCATCTCATCCGAGGATGGAGGGACAGACACAGTGGGGGCAGCAATGGGCTCAAACAGATTAACCCTGGTGGGGTCGGGCGCTTGCACCCAGGGTCTCCATAGGTCGGAACAACATCTGAGAAACAAGACCAGAGAGCTTTGGGATTCCCATCAGGCCAAAAACCACCACACAAAATTACAACGTCACTCGGGGCGAAATCAAACCATCACAAGGCCTGGGAGGGCAGGGCCACAATTTGCCTGCAAGTCTCCGAGCGGTCCGATTCCACTTACATCGAAGGTCGCTTCTCCGAGTCGCTAAGACCCACTTTTTTGTGTGCTTTCAGTGCGTTTCCGAGATTTCGTCAGCAGGAGAGTGATGTCTCAGGCTTTAAAAGAAGAAAGCGGTCAAGAGAAGGTGGGCTTTGGGCTGCTGCTTTTGCAAACCTCCTGGGAGGTTGGACCCGGCTCCTCCTCCTTTTGCAGCAGCAGCAGGTAAACAAACACCTGAACTTGGAAGGCGAACTCCC